>QVNW01000897.1:0-42847 GCA_014825475.1 Pseudomyrmex flavicornis | reverse complement strand
CAAGCAAATGGTGGCCCAACACCTTATTAATAAATAAATATTGTGTATATGTCAGGTGTTCATATTATTTTGTCCAACCCCTGTATATTGCGGCAGTGGTACGAAAGAATTACTGGCATTCTGTGTAATTGCCAGTAATATTCTCAGTGATTTCTGTAATACCTAATAATATTCTTGTGTGATTGTCAGTAATATTTATACTACTGACTTCATTTAATCGGCAGTAGTTCTTTTTCGTAAGAGTTATTAAAAAGTTAAGAATACTGAGGTAGCAGAAAAGAGTTTTCAAAATTTTTAAAAAATTTCTAAACAATTTAACATTTGTTAAACATTCTTAGAGACGTAGAAAAACATAATAATAATAATAAAACACACACAATTGAAGAAGTAGCACAAAAAGAAACAATTTGAAACATTTTTTAGAAAAGGCGGAGCAATTTTAAAAATTATTAATTAAGTCCAAGCATCGTCTGATTTTTTCTAAGAATTTTCAGAATTGCTCCGCTTACTTAAATCTTCGTTGTTAATTACTATTTCTTTGCTAGTTATATTTTTCTGATTATTTTTGCGTAAAACTATTGAAAGTTTTTCGAAATGAGAATTTTTTTAAATTATTTTATTTATTCTTGAAATTATGTAATTTATTATTTGGACTTATATTGAAATTGTAAGATGTTTCAATAATTATTTCAAAAGATCTTGTAAGAAGAATGACGTGTGAAAAGACGTCTGCACGTAATGAACATCTGATATGTAGAGTTCAGAGTTTTTTTCATAACTTGAAGGGTAAACAGATTCTCTCGGTAAAACAGTGAATTGACGAGAACGCTCTGCAAGCTCTACCTCTAGCTATCAATTCTTCTGATATTTCAGTTTATCTCAGAGCTTTGAAAATTTTACCGCAGACAGTAGTGCTTCTTCTCGAGTGATCGTAATTTTGATGTGACATCTTCAACAACAAATTTCTTGAATTCTGAGAGAGTGCACGATGACAAAACTCATAGATAATCATCGAAAGAAAGTACGACATGTCAGGCTGCAAGAAAGGAAATACAATTATTGGGCAGCGTCTGCGCTCCTATATTGATCCATAGCGGCGGCGGCGGTAGTTGCTACGGCGACTGTGCTTGCTGCTCAGGGTGGGACCACAACAACGAACCCGCCCAAAATGCATTTTTACATACATCTTGTACGGCTATTCCTGATTTCAGCAATTCTGTGCATTGGTAAGAACTGTTTTTTTATAGTCAAAACTTAATAAGGTTCACGCGTTTTGGAAAGAAGTATTCGGATATTTCTAATACCCAAGGCAAAACTGTTGTGCGTAACATGAAGATCTACTTACATTATCACCTCACTTTTATCGATAAATGCGTTTATTTTGTGTTAAAAATTTGTTGTATTCGTGAACTATATACTCTAAACACAATGTAATTAGCAACATGGTTTTTATGAATAAAATCGAAATGAGAATACGTGTCAAAGTGATGTGCGAGTTGTGTTTAAATGATAACTTCTTTCTCTCTTTCTCTCGTTCACGCGATTTTCGAGATTTCATCTACCGAGTTGATTTTAATGACGTCTTATATTTGTAGGTTTATGCTCTGAGGATGAGGAAAGATTGGTGCGTGATTTGTTCAGAGGGTACAATAAGCTTATCCGACCAGTGCAAAATATGACGGAGAAGGTGCATGTGAGGTTTGGCCTCGCTTTTGTGCAGTTGATCAATGTGGTAAGAACTTCTTGATTTTTTTAATACTTGATTAAAAAAAAAGAAAGAGAGATATTGACACTTCTATTATTGAATTATTAATTGTCTGAATTTTTTATATCGCGTTTTTCTATCACTCTGTTGATTTTTCCAGAACGAGAAGAATCAGATTATGAAATCTAACGTATGGTTGAGATTCGTGTGGATGGACTATCAGTTACAGTGGGACGAGGCAGATTATGGTGGAATCGGTGTTCTCAGATTACCACCTGACAAAGTGTGGAAACCAGACATAGTGTTGTTCAATAAGTATGCGCACGAAATATCGAATATCTTTTTTTTTTTTTTTACAAATAAAATAAACCTTTGCCGTCAATTTTTGTATTCACTTGATTTACAGCGCCGATGGCAATTACGAGGTTCGTTACAAAAGCAACGTGCTAATATATCCGAACGGCGAAGTGCTCTGGGTGCCACCAGCGATTTATCAAAGCTCGTGCACAATCGACGTCACATACTTCCCTTTCGATCAACAGACGTGTGTTATGAAGTTCGGCTCGTGGACATTCAACGGCGATCAGGTCTCTCTCGCGCTCTACAACGACAAGAACTTCGTCGATTTGTCCGATTATTGGAAGAGCGGCACGTGGGACATCATTCAAGTGCCGGCGTATCTCAATATTTATAAGGGAGAGTCTATGCCCACGGACACAGACATCACTTTCTACATTACTATCCGCAGGTACGAAATTTCATTCTGTCAATCTTAGTTTTTAACAGGGTGATGTTTTTATTTTTTTTCCGCACGATAAAACTTACTAAATTTAATTCTTAACTTATTCTTAACATTTCTCATTGTTTCGACAGAAAAACTCTCTTCTATACGGTGAATTTGATACTGCCGACAGTTTTGATTTCCTTTCTCTGCGTACTCGTCTTCTACCTCCCCGCAGAGGCTGGTGAAAAAGTCACTTTGGGCATCAGTATTCTTCTGTCTCTGGTTGTGTTCCTCTTGTTAGTCAGCAAAATACTGCCTCCGACCTCGCTAGTGCTGCCGTTGATAGCCAAATATTTGCTTTTCACCTTCATCATGAACACCGTCAGTATTCTTGTGACCGTAGTCATTATCAACTGGAACTTTCGTGGTCCGAGAACCCATAGAATGCCTCAGTTCATACGCGTGATCTTTCTTAAATTTCTACCATGTGTCCTGTTTATGAGACGGCCGAAAAAGACACGACTGAGGTGTGTAAGTGTGTGCGAACTGATTATTTTTATTATATATACATTTTATTATGCATTATTTTCGTCAAATCCTTTAACAACTTTCAATAAATTAAACATCTTTAGATGGATGATGGAGATACCGAATGTAACACTGCCTGCTTCCACATACTCGGGAAGTCCGACCGAAGTACCGAAACATCTGCCAGCCTCTCTCGCAAAATCGAAAATGGAAGTGATGGAGCTATCCGATTTGCATCATCCGAATTGCAAAATTAATCGTAAGGTGCATCACACTACTAGCAGCTCCAGCGGCGCTGGGGGAGGTGAGGGCATGGGCGATAGAAGAGGATCTGAAAGTTCGGATTCGCTGTTACTCAGCCCGGAAGCCAGCAAGGCCACTGAAGCAGTGGAATTTATAGCGGAACATCTCAGGAACGAGGATTTGTACATTCAAGTAAGAACAAATTGTTACATCCGCAATATATAATTTAGTTGGCTATTGTACAGAGTGTTTCAGAGCGAGTTGTACACTTGAAAATCGCTATATCTTTTGAATAACTGATCAAATTGTCGCCAAACTTGGCAGAAACATTACTCTTGAGACATTTTTTCTTACAAGTTTCAAGATCATTCAAAGTCATTTCGTTGTTTGCTGATTTTAAGGTTATGACGAACTTCCAAAATTATTTGAAGGTTATGTTAAATCTTGCAAAGTCTCTTAAGTTCAATGAGTTATTTCTGATGTCTTGAGAATTTTTTATTGCTGAAAATTCATGACGAACAGAAAATTTATCGCTCGATAGGAATTTTTGTTATATCTTGGTGCAGATAATCAACATATTGTGAGAATTGACTTATTTGTGCTGGTAATAATTTTCTGAGCGTTTCCGCGAGATGTTCCTGCTTACTCGGCTATTGATCAAAACTTCGAAAAAGAATTCATTAGCAAAAATAAGCATCTTAGGTTAAAAATTGGCTTACCATCAAATTAAGCAAGTTTGGCAAAATAACGCCATAGCACTTACAATTACTTCAATCAAACCGTAATCATCTTCCAAACCTCAAAATCAGTAAAAAAACGAAATGACGTTGACACTTGTAAGAAAAAATATCATTTTAAGAGTAATGTTTCTGCAAAGTTTGCAAAAGACAATCTGATTAATTATTCAAAAGATATAGCGTAAAAACGCTCGCTGAAACACCCTGTATAACGCGACAATGTATGATCATTTTTCGAAAGAAAAACACTTTGTTTTTTTACATGCTTTTCTCTTCTAGACGAGAGAAGACTGGAAATACGTCGCAATGGTGATCGACCGTTTGCAACTTGTCATCTTTTTTTTCGTGACAACCGCTGGCACGATCGGTATACTAATGGATGCACCTCACATTTTTGATTTCGTGGACCAGGATAAGATTATAGAACTTTACCGCGGGAAGTAATCTGATTTAAGCCCGAACAAATTGCAATAACAGTGTGCCATCGTTATCAAAAGTGATTTCATGCAATTAGTTACGTGAATAAATAATTTATCATTGTAGCTATTTTTTTATAATTTTTACTATTACCATTGTTGTTTATGCATTTTTTTATAATGATTTTTCTTTGTAATATAAAATTGAATCTGCATTTTCTGTAGAGACAAATCCGAGCGATCAAAAATACGTTATGTTATGAAGATAATGATTTTCTTAGCGTTATATTTATGCTGCTTCTGCAATTGTATTGTCTTCCCCGACGTCATTACTCGTCAATAACACTATCGCGACGCGGAATGTTGAACGAGGAAATCCGCTTATGTAGTGTTATATATCATAGAGAAACATAAAATCTATAATGAATGGAAACGCCGAGTCGAAATGATTGTAATATACTAATATAACGGTAATGAGAGATATGCACAAACTTAACTTACAAGTAGTCAACTATACTATTATCTCTTAGAATATATTACTAATCGCATAATCTGATTAAAAAACAAAAAACAAAAAAAAATTAAGAAAATAATATAATAAATATTTCTATTATTCTTTATTATTAAAATAATTTAAACGTTTACATAAATTCACGTTTAACATTAAAAATTATGTATAAATAAAAATTTGCCTTATTTATTATTAACAATTAATATAATTATTAATTTTATTACACTTTGTACGTCGGTATACAATTCATCGTTAAATGTGGTTTTCTGTTTTCGAGTTGCCAAATACATTTGACACTAATATGCGTAAATAATTTAACATTAATTATATGAATAAACAAATACGAATAAATCAATCTCTTTGTCTGACCTGATTGATTGCAATTTTGATGGCCAGCTTCGACCAATATCGATCAAATTTTCGATATCAAAGTTCTATATATCGAGGTGTTCCATGGCGCGCACATCTACATACATGTAGATGAACTACACGGAATTACAGGTTTAGATATAGGATTTGAAGTAATAATTTTTAATAATAAATCGCGCGCTGCTGCCAGTCCCATTGTAACCGAGCTCGCGTTTGATATATATATAGTGATAATTATTATCTATGTAATAACAAATATTTATTAATAAAAATTGCGACGATCTCGACACTCACGTCAATGAGTTTGACGCAGTGTTTGTGGGGACGCGAAACGTTGTAAAAGTATAAAATCAACTTTTTAGAGAAAGAGTGTCGAGCAATCATGTTTCTCTGACAGAAACGCTTTTAATACGGCGGAGAGAGAAGTCGATTGTAAGATTCGAAGATTTTGTTATGTATAGTAAAACGTCCGAAAATATAATTGATGTTCCATAGAATTTTATGCAGTTGCAATTTTTGTTTTATCTCGCGGTATATTAGTATTTGCATCCATCGATACTTGGTTCACGTAACTCACAAAGGACTATGTCCGGTTTCTTGAGTTCCGGATAAACAGCAATAAGACATAGCGATGTAAGGCATCAAAAACTTAAAACGTTCCATAAGCACAATTTTAAAATGAGTGCTAGAGTTCAAAGTTTGCTATTATGATTACCATTTGTGTTACTGGGTTTTCCCAATTCCTTTAAGACAATTCGTTAAAAACACCTTTTTGGTGACGGCAGTAACAAATTGGGCCAAAAACCATTAAAATATATATTTGGTACAATATTTAGTAACCTGGCTAAGTCTCTGGACGCGATTTATGTAAGATAAATTCGGATTTGGTTGTTATGACAGCGATGTCATAATTCTCTAGAGTTCGCTTTGGAGAGAGAGAAAAAAAAGATGAACAGCGAATGTATCAGTTAGATTACACTAGCCACTGATTTGAGATCATCTCGAAGCAGCTACTGGTTGTGATAAGATCTATTGTGAACCAGTGTTATATGGAAAGTACTTAAAAATCAGTCGCGTAAACATTCGTTGGCCGAAAAAATACTAAATTTCTTTGAACATTGTCTGAAAGACATTCATGTGCAAAAGCAATCAACAATAGTTTTTATAGAAAGCTCTGAGAGAAAGAGAAACCTGAGAAGGAATAAGGTCCTTACGTTTGCCAGACTTCAAATTGGCAATTAAAATCTTTTTATATTTCTTAAATACTCTTCTATCGATTAATATGTGACGCATGACTGTTCACTCGGGACCCAAATTGGGCATAGTCCTTTTGTGCGCGGCTGTTCATCCAATTGTAGTGTCGAGATCGATTTATAATTTACCGAACGAACTCTTTAATGAGCCAAGTTATTGTGCGTATAAATATTTTATCTCGTTCACTGTTGTAGTTATTAAGATGATATCTAAAGAATGTTTAAGTTTGCTGCTGTGAAAATAGATTATTGTAATTGTTTCAGAAAATAGTAACTAATTTTAATTTTATCTCAAGATAATGATAGTAATATATACAGAAGCATTTAATAAAGTGCAAAACATTTATAATAAAACATCTTTAGATGTAACATGGTTTGTGTTTTAGGCACAAATTTTGACACATCTAGCGGAAATGTAACTTTATTTAATTTCTGATTTTTTAAATTAATTTTTATAAAAATTTTATTATATGTATGTTCTTCTGTTTTTTTAAGATAATCCATTATATTTATTAAGATTTTATAATGTGTTAATTATTGATAATGCAGTACATGTCTTCCTTGAGAGAAATAGAATAATTAAAAATCACAGTAGATCTGAGAATCTGTATATTTGTGATGAAAAGCAAATGGTATTTGTGCTTTCGAATTATATTTATAATTCACATTATAAAAAAGTTCCATTATTTACACTTTAATTAATTATAAATGTAAAATTACTTTGCAGTTATTTAATCTGTGTTTCGGTTTGTGCCATTATAAAAAAGTTCCATTATTTACACTTTAATTAATTATAAATGTAAAATTACTTTACAGTTATTTAATCTGTGTTTCGGTTTATGCCTGAAGAGCTTATCTTAGAGAATTTCCGTTTGTAAATCAGAAAGATACGCTCATGTTATTCTTAGGACAATAATTAAAGTTTAAAGAAATCAAGCACCTCTTCTCTTTTTGCACACTGTGTTTTAATCTAGGTCTCTCATAATTGTAACAAATTTTTCTGTTTGCCTGACAGTTTTTATTCGTTAGAGATTAATGATTTAATAAAAGTGATAATAGACGACGCATATTTTAACCGATGCATGTGTCCTTTATCTACTGCGAAAAGAAAGATAATTATCATCGAATAAGAATTATTTTGCGCATATAAAATAAGAGCCGAAAATTAATATTGTTAAGTAACCGAAATGTTTGTACTTTATGGTGCATGATTAATAATAGTATAAAAATTATATATATAATACATACTGCATTATACTGTGCGTTGAACGAAGAAAAAAATTTTAATATAAGAACTAAAAAATAGTTCTTTTTATAAATAATAACACAAATAATAAAACTTATCGAATTTTACGCTTTTACGTGTATTGTTATTACGTGTCTCGATTGATATCATGTCAATTCATGTGTGTGCAATGACATTATAATTTTAATCAAAAATCCATTTTTTTATCTTAATGATAATCGTTCATTTGAGTGATAAATTAAAAGTGTTGACGCGTGAAAGAAGTTGGAAAAAGAGGAGGAAATGTGGAAGACGTTTATTTTCATTTCATTTATTTCAACAATTTCATAATAACGTAATAATGTTAATAATATTACAATGCGGCGATTATAATGCTCACCAGTTAACAGGGATTCTCATATCGATCAACGTTGCCTCGATAAAGAGCCCAGCATAGAAATATATAACAAATTTTTTTTTTTTTTTTATCATCAACGCTCTCATACACTCTCCAACGGTATGAATTTACTATTATTCGGACCAGGCTGTTGTCGAGGCATAATTAAAATTCAAATGAGATCGAGTGAGTTCAGTTCTCTCAATTGCATCGGCTTCACCCCCCCTCTCGTCAGGACGGGGGGTCTACGGCAACATAGTAACTTTTTTTTAGTTTTCTTTTTTTTTCTTAATATCTTGCCCCCTTGTATTCTCGATGGCGATCGATAACGCGCACCATTGTCGATCTTAACGACTGGCGCAACGGTGGACAATACGAGACGATTCTTTTGTTTGTTCTTTAAAATACGTAAGGGAATGAAGATATAGGTAAAATGAAGAGAGTTAGAAGAGATTGCGCGCGCTTTTTACATATATATACCTATATATGTCAGTGTTGTATGGGAGCGCGGCTTTTACGCCCGTTAAATTCAATAGAGTTTTTAGCATCAAGAGATAATTAGGTGTATATAACTGCTTTTTCTTTTTTTTTTTTTTCACACCGTTTAGTTTAGAGAGAAAGTGATCTCGACAAAATTCGACCCTAGCTGCTAATAGACTATCTCTGAGAATCGCCCCTATAATTACTGTCGGAATATAACTACATCGCTATTGATTACACAGGCTAATTTCAATATTCAATTAATTGATTATTTAATCATCTCTTTTATTCATTATTATGAATATGACTTTAGCATTTAATAGTTTAAATATATAATTTTATGTTTTTGGTTTAATGGAAAGGGAATACATGTGTTTAATAGTTTCGTTATTCTTTTTCTTTTTTTTTTCTATTTATTTCTTTGGCATTTTTATTCTTTTTTTTTCTGCGGTAAATTTTGAGAAATATATCTTTCTCCTCGTTATTCCGCGTTATTTGCCTAAGCGCGAAGTTTCTTTTATCTCTTTCTCAATTGTTTTTTATTCGAATAAACAGTTTTCTATGAAATCGTGCGTGGCAAATCAGCTGAACGAGGATTCAGAACAGAAGGGAAGAACGCGGTTATACCTGCCGGAAATAACTTAGTTTCGTTTCTCTGTAAAAATTTATTTTTAAATTCATTTGGCTGTGATGTGGTTTCCTTCTTTTTTTTATCTGTTATTTTGTAAATCTATCTTTTTTTTTCTTGTTTTTCTTTCTTCCACTGCAATACTCAAAATTTTTACGCAAATTATGTACACACATCGAACTCAGAACTTGTTTCGTTTTCTCTCTCATTTTCTTTTCCTTCCCTTTTTTTCTTTCTCTACAATAAATTTGCTAATTTATACTTGACACTTAAGAGACAAAAAGTTAAACCAAATATTTTTATGTCATACGTATTTTTTGCTGAAAGAACAATATTCACAATATTCACTAATAAATAAAACTGTTACACGTAACAGTTTTATTTAATATATGCTATTAATATTATTTTATTTTAACGGGGTAGAACTTATTAAACTCAACAGAACAAATCAGACAGAAATGTTCTCTTAATTAAAAAAAAAAAATAATTATATTCTTTTACTAACAACAAAACCACTTCTTTCTAATTAAATTATATTTGATCTTAATTGCATGTGTGACCTCTGCATCATCGCGTGATCTTTTTCGTTAATTAAGTTCATGTTCAATCGCATAAACGTTTACCATATAACGCGCTCTGTTCAACGTTTTGAGGATTTAGCTAAAAATTGGGCACTTGAACTTACATTTTATCTAATCAGTTAGTCTATGTGAATTACTTAATTCACCACCATCGTAATGAAAGATATCTTGCACGTGACCTACGCTTATTTACTTTATTTTTTCCCCGCTTCCACGAGCTCGCGCTTGAACAACCGATCAATCCGGACGGTCGAGCATTATAACTTTACAAACTTTACGATGGTGCATCAGTGGGATTTACCCGCAAATCTCGTCCCGAGCCAAGCCGAGAAAAAAATGATTCGCCGATGTGAATGTGACACTTGAAATCCGTGTCGCGCTGCGTGCGATGTTACGAATAGCGTCGTTTTGGCTGTCGTGTGATGGCTTCGCGAGCCATTAAACGGTAAGTGTGACAGTGAAGTTTTATATAATGGAAACGCTTTCTATCTCTTCACGCGATTGTTCCATCGAGAGCAATTTAACGTAAAAATGGAATGCGCGAACGTTTTTCTCTAATTGCAAAGATATTGAAAAAAAAGATTGTTTTTTATATAATTGTTCAATTTTTTGTCGAAACTTATGTTTAACCATTTAATTTGAATATATATTGTAAAAAATTTTTTCTTTTTTGTCACATTTATCAAGATTTGTACCGCGAGAATTTAATGCGATGATCGACGAGCAGAACGACGCGATTCATGTAACGAGCAAATTCCTACGCGGACGATATATCTCATTTCACTCAATTTAACAACGGGGGCTGAGCTCGAGCAACTTACACGCTATACGTGTCGTCGATATAATTAAAATCTTTATCGCGTATATAATAATAATATATAATACACGTATGTATAAAGAGCGGGTTTAATAAGAACGGGCAAGGGATCATCGATCTTTCGAACGTCTCCGCAAAATCAAACGATAAGTCTAAAAAGCGTAATTGTTTTGATTATTTTTCAGTTTTTAGTAACAAAACAGTATTACTCTTACTATCCAATTGTTCCACATACTTATGTATCCAACACTTTTTGTTAGTATAACTTCGTCAATTACTTTCTTCTATACTGTAAGTTTGAACAATTTATTTACTTCACACTGTTCTCTTTCTTTCTTCCTCCCTCCCTCTCTCTCTCTCTCTCTCTTTCTCTTTCTCTTTCTTCACAGTCAGTTCGAATTTGAAGTTTTGTGCGTTTGTACGCAAAAAACGCGTTGTCGCGCTGATTTCGCTCGGCGATTTTTCGATTTCGGCGGTTTGTAAATGCATTACGTTGAGTTTCGTCTCAATTCCTGTCGCCTGTCGCTTCCTATCGTGCGGCCAGTTCAATTCTAGATCTACAAGCGTAGAATTTGTTTTCGCTAGAGCTTCGACTACACATTTACATCACAGCGAGCTATTAACGCTGAGCAGCTGCGAGAGAGTTGCTGAGTTGCAACGACTTTCGCGAGCAATCGCCGAAGAAGCTTTAATTATATTCCCTTGGGCGCGATATTAGCGCAAATGGGAACAGTTGGTGTCGGAGAATTTGGCGATTTATCTCGCGGGAGGAGCATTACAACCGAGAAGACTCGTCCAGCTGCACTAGGCGACTAATGGCGGAAGACTTCGGCACACACTATATAGTGTAATAGACCTTACAATAAGTTACAACCGACGGACTACGCCGTCGATATTTCTCTTCTCTTTTTCTTCGCGCGCGGTTTAAAATTAGAGGTAGTACATATTATATATATCGAAAAGTAGTTCTCGTCATCAGCCGCTTGGAGTCATCGGGGGATTGTCTTGACACGTAAACGACAGGCATATATAATCGATGAGCAATCGTAATTACTTCTATATCATAAGATAAAATCTTAGGTAAGTCTTTAAAACAACACTTGAATAATTAACTTGTTGAAGTCGAGTGAAAGAGAGACTAGAAATTCGCCTTATCACTTTTTAACTCGATTAAAGTCCGTATGTCAAAAATACGAGTTTATTATGTGTATTTACGAATAGATTTTTTCTTTTTTTTTTTTTTTTTAATTCAACAAAAAAAGAGTGTTATGTTTTGGATACACGGGTTTAATTTCAACGTGTGTCACGACGCGGAAGCGGCGGCGCATCTCGAATCGACGAGACGAAGCTCATGTCATTTTAAAATACGTTTATTAATTTTAAATACAGAATTATTTTTATAATATATATGCGCGAGTGAGACGTTCGAAAAATCTCTCATCAGTGTTCGCCGAATTTTCCTTTTTTTTTTTTTTTCGTCGCATGATCACCCTGTACATCTACACTACTGCAACATCCCTATGAACCTATCAACCTTCGTTTAGTTAACTTGTATATTTGTTTAAATTGTTTTGTCTTTTTTCCTCTTTTTCTTCTGTCCACCGTAACTACTCGTTTAATCGGAAAACGATTCGATTCGCGAAAGTCGACCTTAATCGTATATCTTACTGTTGTAAAAAGGAGATTTCAACGATTTTCGTACAGGCGAGAAGTCTCATATCTAATATGTTTTAATATTATTATTGTGTTATTATTAGTAGAGTGGTAGTACTATTATTATTATTATTATTATTAGTATTATTATTATTTATCATCGTTATTACTCGTTATCACTAACGTTATCTTTATTATTATTATTATTATTATTTCTTGTTTATATTACAAGAGTACACTTTACGTAACAGCCCCGCGCGTTTGTCGATTTTTAAAGGCGCAAATCACGATATAATGCCGCTTATCTGATTCCCTTCTTTTTGCTATCTTCCTTCGTCTTTTTTTTGGTTTTTTTTTAAATATATTATATATTTTATTCTTCGCTCATTTGCTTAAAGTATTCAGTTTGTACGAGAATTTCATTGTCCACCGCCGCTCTCATCTAAGCTCCACTAATTAATACGACAGAGAAAGATTTATGTAATCCAGAGAGATTTTTGCGAGACCAGCCATATATAAATTCTATATCACATCACATCACATCACACACACACACACACATGCAAAATTTTTATATTACTCAAAAGATAATTTCGTATCCATCTTCGTCAAAATTTTTTTTTTTACAGACATTTCTCTGAAAAACATGTGTAGGGGGAAATAGTTAATTTTTTTTTTTTTAATATATTAACTAAAAATAAAAATTTACTTTTTGCTTTGAAAATCTGCCAAGACTAAAAACCGAATAATTTCGTACTGGCTTTAATTTTAATGCATGGCATGTATAAGTACATACATACATTATGTCCTCCCATCCTAAGAGTCTATCCGAACTTATGATTATTCATCACGATTATTCTCGACTGCGAGAGCGGCGGATCACGCCATATCCGAGTACGTTTGCTGCATTATTCTTCGTAGGACTGTCCAATATGTCGAGTTCAAGGAGGTGGAAACATTTTTGCGTGAAGTGTGTGTCACGTTCCGCTTGTTATTATAATTTATTAAAAAACTTTACTCTTATATAAGAATTCTCTGATGTTCGAAAATTCTCCGAGCTGAATTTTCAAAAATTCCTCGATGGCAATTAATTTCTCCTTATTCGATTTTTTGTCATAAAAATCGTGAGAAAGAAGCCCTTTTTAAAAATTATATAATTCACGTTTCCGTAATATCATACGCGTTCGAGTTTTGTTACCGTAAAATGGGCGAATTTACACGCGCCACGGCGAGAGAAAAAGATTTCAAAAACATTTAACGTGATGGGCATCGCTGCTGATTAATTAAATATCAGTTATTATTGTTCTCCGAAACCTTTTTCTCTTTATTATTTGCTTTAGTTGCAATACGTACAATACTAAAATCCTGCGATTGTTTCGTTTATTTATACACATATATTTTTGTGTATCTTATAATAAAGATACTCTCTAGCTACTTCCGCGCAAAGGGAAAAACGTTTTGTTGTTTCTTGCCGTCGCTCGCGGTGCGCTTATTTAATTTATAGGAAAATAAACCAGCAGTCGTTAGCGACGAATTACAGTGAGCAATTTTCTGTTTCCGACGTGAATTTCATTACGATATGTGTGATAATACACATTTACAATTAATTATAATTACAGAACAAGTATAGAGTCTCTTATATCAGTATCGCGTACTGTCTCGCGCGTACGTATTTATTTATTTATTTATTTATTTTTGTTTATCTATCTAATTGTTAAACACACCCTTCAATTACGTTAAGATCACGCGTTTGCTTCGCTAACACAATTTTTTTTTTTTTTTGATACCCGTAATGTTCTAGGACTCGTAATCCACGTGTAATATCGCTGCTTCTATGATTAATTAATTTTACATCTGCGATATAATTAATTTCGCTATCGATTTGATACGCGCTTATTAACAATTGCGGTTAGATCCGAGCGAACAAGCGAAGACAAAAAAAAAAAAAAAAAAAAAAAAAATCTACTCTCGACGCGACAGCGATAAAATAATTTGAACGTAATGTGGCCATACTTCGAGTACAAAAAGTGTCTTACTGACAATAAATATAAACAAATTGTTTATATCAGTAAGAAACAGTCTTTATGTTGTGATTTTGCGAGAACGTCTAATCGTGATTTCTCTCGTCGTCTCAAATAAAAGTTTAGCAATTACAGACGAAATGAGAACGTGAAGTTTAGCCACATTTGTCTCATTGTCAGTGTATGTAAAAAAACGAATGACAAATGATTTCTACTGTATGCTCGATAATCGCAATAAATCGATGTTGCTAGTCACCTTTCCACCAACTTGAACTACAGCAAACGCACGTAAAAAAGAACGATGGGGCCGGATGTCTTCTTCTACGACGATAAAAATCATCGGAATCACACGGTGATTTTTATCGCGTACGAAGACTGCGCCGACAATAAAATGTCGATGTTTCGAACTATACGTCTTTTTTTCTTTTTTTGTTTTAGCAAATTTCTGATTGATTTCGTGTTAACTAGTGACACAATTATTAATCGCGTTTTTCTCTCGTCTATATAATAATATATATTCTACTCTCCTTATACAATTGTAATATAACTCGACGTTTTCTATTCTGCGTATTGGTTGTTTTTTTTGTTTTTTTTTTGTTTTTTTTTGTTTTTTTTTTTTTTATCGTTTTTCTTTCTCGCACACTAAAGATCAAAACACCGTTTCTTTCACGATTTTTTACGTCTATGCATAATCCTGCCCACGCAATATGATCAACAACAATTTAACGATACTTTAATAATTTTTTAGTAGTATTTGTTAAGAGATAACGCGCGATGTGATTGGTTGTCGCGTATCCGCTGCCGCAAAAAATGTACAATACGATTTGAGTTTGTCTCTCCGACATCTCGTCGACAACGTCCGTCTACGAGTCTGTACGTGAGCAAGAGTAACTTCCATTCTTTATCGGTCGCCATCCTACATCGCTTTCTTCTCGCCTAGCATGACTAGTCGCGACTCCGTCGCGTCCACAATTTTTTTTTTTTCGTCATAACTCTCGAGCATTTCGTGAATTGAAACGAAGAACACACGTAATGTACATTAAAAATTTCTTAAATACGCTTGAAAATCTAAATTTCTATCTTGTTGTTTCTTGTGGAAAAACAAAAACTTGTTCGTTACGATAAACGAATAACAGGAAAAAAAAGAATCTTCTCGGAAAATGAATCTTTTCACGCCACCGCGAACGAAAGTTTATAGTTTATCGACCAATACGTAGCTTGTTCTGTGCGCATTGTTTCCTTTGTGCTCACTTTTCCCGCATTCTTTTTCACAGTGTCCTTCGGATCTTCCTCGCGACTTATTCGAAAGAGTATTTATGTTACATGACCGTCACATAAATTGTAGAGTACAAATCCCCCGTTTTATTAAATCACCTCGTCGATTTTTTTACATACTAATGATACGGATAAAAAAATTCTTGGTTATTTAAATAATTACCTTGGCAGTTCATCGTGTGTTCTGAGAATGAAACGTGTGCGTTTTATCCATAAAAATCTCAACCCTGTGTTCTTCTTTTTTTTTTTTTTTTTTTTTTTTTTTTTTTTTTTTTTTTTTTTTTTTTCTATCTCTTTCGATTACTGTTTCATTTCTCTCGTTTTGTTTTTTGAGCGCTTCTTTCGGTATCTCATAGAAAACCAATATCGATTGGCATATAGCAATCTCCGAATTGTTTTTTAACACTACTCGTTTATGGTTTTCTATTTTTCCCATAAATATTAATCAAGTATTTAAAACGGTTTTTTTTGTTTTTTTGTTTTTTTTTTTTATTCTGTATATCCACACTTCCGAGCGCATATTTCTCATTTGAGTTTTCGGGTTTTATTTTGTATAAATTTATGTTGCTTTATTTATATTTTATATGTGTACATACATACATACATACATACATATATATACATGTATTATATATATGTATATATACATATATACATACATATAGGTATACATCTTAATGCAAATTCGTAAAAATATTGCAAGACTTATTTGGACTGCCAGTCATCACATAATAGTCTTTTACTCCTAACAATAATATTCCTGCATATATATACACATATATATATATATATATATATATATATATATATATTTTTTCGGAGGTTTCTATATGAGATTAATCTTGGATATTTTTAAAATTCACTGCGCAAAATTACGCTTCTGTGTGTGTGCGCGCGCGCGCGTGTGTATCATTGCTCGCATAATGTGCATGTGTGTACGTGTGTTTACGTATGCGTGTGTGTGTGTGTGTACGCATGTGTACATATATGTGCGCCACATCCTCAAGCAGTCGCGGAGGACAGAGTCGAAATATGATTTTCTCAATTCGGTCTGCGTTACTCGTGTGTGAAAACTGAACTCTCTTACAAGACCTAATCGCTCACTAATTCGTTTGCGAGAATGCAAACCGTATTTTCATTTATATAAAGTGATGTTTTGTCACGTCGACTGCTCTCAGGGATGCGTGTAACAAAGTAACCAAGTGTGTGTGTGTGTGTATATATATATGTATATATACACACGTGTTTCTCGTTTCCTCGCTAACGCGCGCGATTCCCGCGCCGTCTAAAAAACGGTGTATGTGTGTTTTTCGCTAAGGCTTTTCTCCTCACGCAGAATAATAATATTTTACGATAAAATTTTTACCGTAGCTATTACGTAATTAGTATTAGTACTATTATCGTTTATCTCATTATCGATAGCGTTATTATTTTTATCCCTTTTTATTTTTTTTTTTTTTTTTATTGGTATTGTTATGTATATATTATAAAGAAAAACAAAGTTACTCCCCGTATTGCTTTCTTCCTAACGCGCAGATCACCAAAACGAAGCGGCATGCGAACCCGAAGACGTGCAATCTCGAGCCCGATCCGGCGGAGTCCGGCTAACGATAAGGACGTCGACGGCGACCGGCGCGCAATCCACGTCGGTCCCGGCACTACCGCCGGCAGACTGGCTTTTCTGAATCACGTGACGATAATATGCGGCGCCGACATCAGGACGGTGATGGTAGCGATGATGGTGAACAGAGTAAAAATGATTAGGCACATTCTATCGATCACCATCGCCGCGAACTTCCAGTCGTTCGAGATCTTCGTGTTCTCATCCTCGCTCTTCAGTTGATTCGTTATTATCTGAAAACAGAGATCGTCGCTTCGTAATAACCGTATCGATTTCGGTTGCGTTCGGATAACTTGCTTTCGTGCCAAAAGCAATTTTCGGCACAAGAGCGAGCTGTTCGAACATAGTTTTCATCAGTCTTTGAAAATACCATATGCCACTGAATATCATTGGATCACGACGCGTGTTACCTTAATTTCTTTCAATATTAGAACGAGCTCATAACGAGCGTCCCAGAAGCTCGTGTTCTGAACTATCTCGGCCGGCTGCGTTGACGCGTTCGGCGGAATTGGATGATGATGAGGCGTTTGCGAGATTCCGTGGGCGGGAGGAGGATACGGCGAGTGCGGCAACGGCGTCGCATGCTGATGGTGCGGCGTCGTGGGCGCGCGGCTATGATGGTGATGGGGCGTCGTGTGTATGTGACTGCAACTGTGGCCCATCGGATGAGCTTGATGCGGTCCGGGTGTGCTGTACACGTTGTTCAGCAGATTGTTATGAGACGGCAACGCGTTGTCGTCCAAATCCAGAACGTTCGCCAGTAACGACCTGCTACTCCTCTGGTGGAGCTCTAGGTCACCGTATGACTTGCTCGCACCTGGAACACGTGTTCCAAAACACATTTTAGATAAATATAATTTATAACAAATATGTATGGAACAAAAATTAATTCAATTTCAAATGTTTGTGACAATTTACAAATAAATATTAGAGTCAATACGAGTCTGCATACTGGGTATCTGTGCAGATATAAATATATTCTTTCTTTAAACGTGTTAAATTAATAATACACATAAAAATTCGAATTAAATTTAATTAATGGTCGAGGTGTTTTTTTGTAGTGGATTTTTTAATTTTCATGGAGGAATAAATTGGGTATTTTATATATTCCTGCAAAACAAACATCTTGTGTGAATTGTTTGAATTAAATTTAAATCGAATTTCTATGTGTATTAATTTACACGTTTAGGAAAAATTAAAAAATTTATTCATTCAAGTTAAAAAATATATTCAGATAGGCGCTCACGTATGCAAAAAGAGTAGGTATATAAGCCTATATGTATATTATATTTTATATCACAAGTTTATAAAACAGAAAATTCCGGTCCAGTGGTCTTGCGACCTGAGTGCGAAGGCTGCGAATGGGAGATCCCGAATTTCGAATCTACACTGTCGAAGTTTTCCGGGCCAGTCTCTTTCAAGTCAAGTTTATCGACTGAAAAACGAACTGAATCAGGCCTTCAATCAGCGAATTAAGTATTGTTAATAATTTGTTACATATTTGTTACAACGCTATTTTTTTTCTCTTATAGAACAAAAACCTCAATCGTGCATCATAAGCACTTCGTATATCACCGTCGAGTTGTCAGCGACACGTTCCACAGCGATCACTTTTGTCACAAGCGCGCCGAAACGAAAGAGTTGGTGTGTCTTTTAAATTTGTTTTATTTCTTCCTCTTATATAAAATTTTCTTACCTGTGACTGGAGATGGTCTCTGAGACTTTTGTATTTCCTTCTCCTCTTCTTGTCCTGGCCTTGACATTCGGAGTATTTTGGGCAACCAAGTCAGGAAAACTACCTTGACCTACGGTGCAATTGTCAATGTAGTCGTTGTGAGTTGTGTTGGCCAATTTAGCGTAGTAAGCGTATACATTTTGTAAAATCGATCGCGCAAAAATATTATAAATCTTTGAAATTTACATCCTAATTAACGTGATGTCTGTTTGGCAGAAACTTCAATTTGTGCGACATGATTTATTATCGCGGTACGCATTGGCCCTTAATTATTCATCCACAAAATTCTCGATTTATCCGTGATGAAAAGAGAAACGGCGCGCGTTGAATTTAATTAAAAGCATAATTATCTGCCAATACATGCGGAAGTCGTATAATACCAGCAACGGATTGATTCGAGCTTTGACACTTGATTTTCGTCGTATCCTTTTGTGCGAGAAAGAACGAATTAACAAATTACTCTTTTCTGTCCAACGTACTTTAATTAAAAGATTAAAAATGCCATTAAAATCGATTTATTTAACTAAACCGAATAAATGCAATTGCTTCAATTGGAAGACATTACCCATTGAGACATTTCGTGAGTGTCAGAATTTCGATGATGATAATTCAAGATGAGAATTGTACTGACTACGCTGCTGGCTACCATAAACATGATGCAGTTAAAGTATGTCCCTGAAAACAAATTAGAGAATAAGCCTTACAAATGCACTGGATTAACAACTAAGTAAGAAACAAAGTGACATAGTTTAAGAGGATGCTGAAGCGACAGTCAAAACTCCGATTTGACAGCCGCTCAGCCGCTACGCTGTCTAGTAGGTAGCGCCCTCTAGTCGGACTGAGACAAGGATAGATGACATAATAGAAACAAGATTAGACGTGTGTGTCTTTCCCGCGGTTTTGCTAAAACTGCACAAATTCTCAAAGTTCTGTTTCTTATAAGCTTCAAAGTCTTTTTCTGAAACGTTCAAAACATTCGTCTACGTTTGTAGAATAAAAAATTTTAAACTTTTGTTTGGATTTATTCTGCCAATTTTATATACGAAGTGAAAATGTAGTCCACTCAGTAATACTCAGTTCATGAACTTTTTTTCTATTTTCTTGTATTTTTCTTGGGTTTTTCATATTTTTTTTCATTCTAGAGAAGCGTTTTTCATTCCGATCAATGAATGCAGAATAAGAATGGAAATAAGAAATGTAGATAAAACAGGACGGTTCAGCATCCTCTTAATGCTTAACTTCACGAAGCTTACATCGTAAACTAAATTTGCATATTTCTTTTAATAAGAGATATTATATGTGTGAATGTCTAGTAGAGAATATGATAAATAATTGTGTTCCAATATGTGTGTGTATTGCTTAAGTTTTGAATCATTGAATTTTTCTTGCTGCAGATCAATCCACACAACGAAAAACATTGTTCTGAAGGAATGTAGGTAAACCTTTCTTTCGTTTCTTCCCTCTCTTTTCCGACACAAACGGTTTGCAATATGGATGATCAATCATCTGTCGCTGCTTTCTCATATTGAAAAATTAATCATATTGAAAATCAATTAAATCACGCTCACCTAAAAGCGGCACAGCATCGGACGTCGCTGGCATTGTCTCGGCGACCATATTCAGGAACACAGTGAGGGACAGGAGAATGGTTACGCCTGTAAAAGAGGATTGTTGGCATCGATTAATTATCGTTAAAGTCGAGTGCGGTCAAAGAGAGGTCAATCTTCGGCTCTTGAACACTCCGAGAGTTCGATTTTTAGTGCGTAAAAATGTTGCATTCTCGAAAATTCTTCAATTCGCATCTTGAAGCGATTTGATGTTTCTTGTTATCGCTTAAAAGTGGCGGACTTGTTACTCAAAATTATTTGTGCCTTTTGTAATTTAAAGACACTTTTTGACGCAAAAATCAAGATGTTTTTAAAACACGTAAGATTAATATAATTTTTTTTTCTATTTTTTTATTTTTATATAGTGATTAAAATTTTAAACAACGAAGAAAAAATTCGTTCCAAAAAACTTAATTATCCGTCGCTTCTTGTGTTTTCGCAAGCTTATTCGCAAATCGTGATATCGCGTTAAGAGGTGCTTCAAAATTATTTAGACTTTCAAAACGCCACTGTATCCGCGGCAGGAGTCTTATCTGAATATCAAACCTGGGTCGAGTTTCTTCGATACTCACGATAACGCGTTGAGAAGTGTTCTAAAGTTTCCTGAAAAACGCGGGAGATCAATTGCAATCGAGTCGTACTGTTTCTTTTTCTTCTCCGAGTATTCCGCTTGTGAATCGAGATTGTTTTTATTTCTCTCATCATGTCGAAGAACATTTTTGTCGACATTGTTGAAAATAAGTTTTCTAGGTCTATGAAAATAAATCGAAGTTTCTACGAAACACATCAAAGTGGTTCAGTTTTACATTAGAAAACTAAACTGTCCAATTAAATTATGATGTTTATTCGAGTTTTTTTTTATAAAGTAACGACAGAGCGTACAAGATAAATGAGATAAGCAACGGAAATATAAAGAGTTGCTTTATGTAGATTATTCTTTTTTTTTTTCCTAATAAAAACCACTCCTGTTAAGGCAACTGTTCTAAAGAAACGTCCCTCTGTGAAGAGACATTATTATCGCGTCTCGATCTATGAATAGCTATGAGCTGCGAAGGAACTTGAGACGAAGACGATCGCAATTGCTCGACATTGTCATTCCATTGTCGTCGTATCTCCGCCTCGGCGACGCCGATTGTCACAATCGCTTCCGAATTCAGTGCGGATTCGCTTAGTAACGCGCTTGTACGCTCGAAGAAACTTGACGATCGGAATAGAAGGCTCGGCGAAGTTTGCGCGGCGGAAACGCGCGTTTCAATCGGAATCGGGGCGAAATCTAATCGTGTAAATGCCCTTTGCGAACCCGCGCGCCGGGCTCTAATCACAGAAACGGCGTTTACACAGTACTACGGATGAGAGACGGGCAAGGATTTGGGAATTATACGCCGAGCGCGATTTGTGAGCTTTAGGAAACGGGATTTCTCGTCAATGTGTGCAGCCTTGTTAAATTTCAAAACAACACCACGCTGATAAGAAAGTTTCAGTCAAAATATTATTAGTCGGCCATCGCCGTTCGATCATTTGTCATTTCTGTGAATTACAATGAAACACTTTATTTTAATCTTTCTGTACCTCTTTGCTGTATTAATATAAAATAATATATATTTATTAGAGAAAATCTAATTAAAAATTTTTAGAGAGAGAAAAAAAAATAAAATATATTTATAATTCAATTAATATACTTACTATCAAATATACAAATTCGCAATAAATAAAATTGATCTAGTGTGCGAACGACTGTGTTCAGTTATATATATTTGGTGCAATTTGTACTTACGCGATTTTCTTTACAAAATTGCGCAGCGACTTGAAATCACATTCGGACTCAACGAACCGAAGTCTCATACAGTGCAATACTTTTATCGATGCTAATTTTCACGTCGAAACTCGATAAAGTCTTTCGCGAAGACCTTAGATTGCGGAAGAAATTCGCGACGATGCGACCTACGCGGAATAGTTTCTTGTCCGGATATGCGGGACAATCCGCCGGCCGGAAGTAGGTCGACCTAATCGCGCAAACGTCTGATGCTTTTAGCAAACAGGGCCGCGCCTAATCGCGGGAGCGTTCACGGGCCGTCGGGGGCAATTGGAGCTTTACAGCGTAGTTGAAACTTGCCGAGGGAGAGTTTCTCGCCGGAATCGGGCGGCAGGGTGAACCCAAGGACGGCCATGCTGGCAATCAGGACGCACGGCACGATCAAGTTGAAGAAATAGTAAAGTGTGCGTCTCCGGATGATGACGACAAAGGTGATGTCAATGTATGGCTCTGGGCAGCAATTGTAGTAAATTACATTCCTCTTACCAGGCACCCCTGATAAAAGAAAAAAAAATCAGATTATTAACAGAGTAATTATGCAACTTAGCGGTTTTTCTTAATTTTGACTATTTCAATTTAAAAAAAAATGCTTTTCATCACTAAAACAAAGGTAAATATACATAAAAAAGGAGCAGTTTTTGATGACTTTGATTTTGACTTTTGACATACGATATCATGGTTATGGCCCTGAGTGACCTTCAAAACGTTTTAGATAATGCTCACTGTTCATTAAAAAGTTATGGACAAAAACTGATATATCAATAAAACAAACTTCCTGTCATACATAGAACGTAATTGGAAAGTCGCATGTAGAACAGATCAATTACAGACTTTCATGCTACATGAATTTTCGACTTTCCACGCAAAGCGAAGGCCAACCCACACCTCACTCCTGCTTAGGAGCGAAACGAGGTCTATGATTGTACTGTTCCACATGGGTTTTCAACTCTCCAAGCGGATATCTCGGAAACTAAGCCTAAACGGCGGTTACATATAAAAGAAAAAGTTAAAAATCTTGTCCTCTATAACATATTTAAAAATCATCGATGGACACGTTCTAAATAATTATTATAATTCAAGAATTTTCGAATCTCATGTTTTCTTCAAAAAAATAAAGAGAAGAAATACGATTGTTATTCTTTCGAGCTTCCTCGATTCTTCATTTTAGTGGAGTTAGAAATAAAGCGTTTTTTAAAAATTCCAGATTGAAATAGTCAAAATTGGGAAAAGCCGCTAAACTGCATAATTATCATTAACAGCAATACTATATATTAGTTATACTACGATGTTAAAATAGAACTTTTGATAGAACGTTTGACATATTTTCAGTCTATAAACGCTCAGGTGTGTGACGCCGCGCACTTAGACGAACAATCGATGCATTTTGCCATAAAAACAAGTGTGCACTCGAGCGCAACAAAAGATCGCCGGGAGCGAAAATTTTCTTCGCTTTCCTCCCTGAATTATAAAAAAAAAAAAAAAAAAAAAAAAAAAAAAAAAAAAACGAACGATTTTATCTTATGTTATTCTTCCGAGTACAAACTGGTGCGCGCTCCACTACAGCCGCAGTTACTTAAGATACATTTCTACCGCGAGTCTCATAACCGCGGCTCATACATTACACGTGCGCACCGACCTACGTTATTCCCACGCGTAATGCATCGTACAATTTTTCGAGAAATACGCGAGATATGCGGATGTTTCTGTTCTCGCTTGTTATTGGAGTAACAATAAAAACGCTAACGTGTATTTCTTAAGTTCACTTATAGCAGTGAATACACCGACGACGAATTACACGTAATGGAACAATATATCATTATTACGATGTTTCTTTCGTGATATACGTATACAGACCGAATATTTCTGTACCCTGTTGCACCGCAATTCCGCTATTGGATATCATGTGTGTATTTATTTTCAAAACATTACATTACCGAACGACAAAGACGTTCGCGATTTTCTTTTGCGATAAATATACAGAAATAAATATTATATTGTCATAAATATTATAATGTCATTAATATAATGTCATTAATTGTTTTGTAAAATTCATGAATATGTATATATAAATTTTATTTATTTATATATATACAGATTGTGTTTGGAAAATCGCCCGCAATACTTCGGAAAGTGATTGGGGATCCAAAAAGAAGAAAAAAAGCTATATAAACGTAGGTCCGGAAATAACTTGTTTCCGAGTTATAGTCCACTTTTATGTTAAAAAATCGTAATTTGTTTTTTATAATCATGATAATCATGACTTATGTAATCGTATAATGTAATCATATTTACAAATATCGAAAAATTGAAAAACAATTAAGAAATAAAAAATAAGAATTGAAAAAGAAAAAAAGAAAAAAAAGAGGAATGCTAAAGCGGACTATGTCTCTACGTGGTGCATTCTGGGTAACGCCAAAATAGTCCGAAATGAAGTTATTTATGTTAAAACACAGTGAAATAAATTATAATTATTATGATTATGAAAAACAAATTACGACTTTTTAACATAAAAATGGCATTTTTTTAACATAACTCAGAAACAATTTATTTCCGGACCTATGTTTATATAGCTTTTTTTTCTTCTGTTTGAGTCCCTAATCACTTTCCAAAGTATCGCGGGCGATTTTCCGGACACCTTGTATATTATTTATTTCTATATTATTGTGTTTATGTGTGTACATCTCGTGTTTTATTTATGCGATCTTGTAGATCTGAGTAGATTTCGCATAAACAGAGATTCGCTATTCGCGCATCGCATACATGCATCTACATATATGCATACGAAAAGTAAAACAAATCCTTATTCCTGAAGAATACAAGAGATGGATGTTCGATGTAAGTACGCGCGCGCGAGATCGCTTCCAATCGTTCAGCAGATTTCCGCGCGATTATTCAATGACTGTGATGGACTAGATCATTCGTTTTTCGAATCAAGCGAGACGGAATCTGCTGGAATCTCGCTCGCGACACTTTATCGATCATCCAACGTGTTCGCCGTAGAAAACACTAAACTTTGAACGTGCGACGGACGTTCCGCGTGACCCAGATGCAGGCGATTTTGATGGAAACAAAGTGAGGATCAATACCGTTTCCGATTTGCGAAACGATTGATCATCCGTCCGTGGCCTGTGCAAGACTTTAGAATTGCTAATCGGCCGGGCGAATCACTTTCGGCGCGGAGAGCTCTATCCGAGAGCATGGCAGAGGTACCCGATAAGGACTGTAAAAACTCACCCAACAGATCCCACTCGCCGTTAGTGATGAAACTGCTGATGTCACCCCCGCTCTCGTCCTGCAGCTGCAGATCCAACTGTCGACAATTTATGACACTCGATTAGAGGTAAGTTATTGCGACCGCGCCGCGTGCAAGACGACTGTTTTGGGAGCGACGGGAGAAAATCTACCGGGTGTGGCAAAGATACAAATTGTCGTGTTGTCTTGCTCGAAGAAACGCTTGCGGAATTATATATATATATATAAAGCGCAAGAATTCACCTCGCGACGCTTCTGTTTGTGACACGTGAATTAATTTGTACAATTTAGAGTGTCTCTCTTTCTTAAATTTTGTTTTTTCTTTGTGCCGTCTCTGTTAGTTTATCGACTTCATATAACGCTGTTGGGAGAATGCGCCTCATGCGAATTCATGCATATTTACACAGGCTCAATATGAGACTCTCTTTCACTCGCAAACCTGCCGCAATTTCTACGCGTTTGAATATCGATGCGCCAATTTTTTCGCGCCAATTTCCACGTTCAAACCCACGGCGAATTAATATCTGCGAGCGAATTGTTAAATGAAAATGGCCGATCAAACCGAAAAGTCTATTTTGCATCTCGTTTGTATTCAACCGGGATCGAACCGGACTCGGAGAAAATCGTGGTGCATTTCCTTTGTCGTGCTTGCGCCTTGCGTCCCGCGTTTCCATTTCGTTCTCTGCTTATTGTCCTCCTTAATGAACCCCCGAGCGTTCTCGAATTGCCTGGCACTGTGTAATTCGCATCCTCAATTTTAATTATTCCGAAGTTGCACGCTCCACAATTGAAGCCTCGACGGGTACATTGCTCGCGCGGCGGAAATGCACGTTTGCGCACTAAATAGATCTGCGCAAATTGCAGCCGATGCGCTATATGAAATTGGGATGTGAAATTTTTACCGTTGCGGCACGAAAACGATTGTTTCGGTAATTAGGCAATATCGTGTCGCACAAACGTTTCAAAATCATTAATTGACGATCACGAGAATAGTTTATTCATTATTTATATACAATGAGTGACAGAATATTAAAGTTGTCTATTGTCAGAAATATTATTTAAATAATCATCAATAATGATCAATTAAATATTTAAAAAGTCAAGTATTTTTCGCATGTATTATTGCTTACATTTTACATTTTTATTTTCCTGCAAGAGAATCGCGACAGATTCTCTTTTATTTTCCGAGCGAATAACCAATAGATATCGTTCAGACAACAAACGGACGCAATCCCGAGAAAGCTACTTTCCAGCGGAGCTGACGAAAAAGCGGCGCTGTTGTTACGCGACTGGAAGAGTTTACTCAAAGTTCGCTCTCTTTTTCGGAAGCTCGCGAAACGAACGGATCTCACATCGTCAAACAGTGAAGATTCTCTTCTCTATCGTTCTTTTTTTCTTTTTCCAGATATCTCTCTCCTCTATCCGTTCTCTAGGTCCTAATCAAACTTCTCGACACCGCGCCGGTTTAAATTATTTCCGCATCTCAAGACGTACCGACGTGCTTTCGACAGATTGGAAAATTTGTAAGTTCGACGTCTGTGCCAGGCGTAAGAGCGAACACATCGAGACCGATCGGGGAAACGACGACGATTGGCTTTGACCCAATTCCGTTAATGCCTATTCCCTGTGCTCACCTGAAAGCCGTCGTATGTCCAGGAGCCGAATTTCATCTCGCAGCGCTGATCGTCAAAGGGAAACCAGGTAATGTCTATCTTGCAAGTGCTCTTGAATATACCGGGCGGCACGTACAAGCAAGTCCCATTGTTCTTTACGACGACGTTCGTCGGATAAGTGCCGTCGAAGCCCTCGTCGGCGCTGTAACGAACGAACAATCATTCGAGTTAACCTTTTGACGACGTAATACCGCAACCTGATAGCGTCCTATAACCTGACATATATATATATATCGACACGTAGTAAAACCTGAATCTAAAAAATTTGCCGTATAAAACTTTAAATGTTTCCTTTTCATATATGTGGATTTTATATCTTCTTCTTTTATATCTTCTTCGTATTTTTCTTAAAACCATACGAGTATGTTTTTCTCTCGAATAAAAATCTGTCTTGTCACTCATGTAATTTTATTGCGCAATTTGTTTATTTGATTAATGGACTTAAGTTCGCGTGCAATTTATATGTTTATTCGTTCTCTTATAACGGACAATTTCCGTGATTGAAATGTTTCGGGGGACACGTGTGGGACTTTCATCTTTCTTTACTCGGGAGACCGAACAATATTACACAACACGTGGGCACAGAACCTAATACGAGCTCGCTGATATCCCCAAAGTAAACCCGTCGGTTTATCCCTTCTCTGCAATAATTTAGAGATAATTCGGTTGTCCCCAATGCCTGCTTTCCGAGAAGATACGCGACTGCCTACTGTTTTATAATCACTGTATGACGCAGTTAATCCAAAATAGTTCGTTGATTCATCCCATTTCCACATAAAACAGTACAACGCCGTAATTTAAACGAACATAATTCGAATTTATTAAATGCCAGTATTGTTGCCGGTATTGTTGCCACGCAAAATGTAGGAGAGATTTTGACAGTCAAATAAAACAATGAAGATAGAAAGATACAAATGCGAATACTAAATAACCTCTATCTATGTAATAAAAAAACTTCTTTTCACAAAGTCTTCTTTTTTCGAAACGTTTACCGACTGCATTACCCACTCTTATTCTTCCCGTGCCACTTTTAAGTTTATGTCGCAACTTACAGCGACGCAGGAATTAACTCCCAGGTGGCGAAGCGTTAAAGTAGACTCGAATAGACTAGGAGGAGCTAATTATGGATGAGTGTCTACCTCAGGCCTTTGACGTCTTGTATTTTCTATATTCCCTCGATTCCGTTCCATTTGCGTTATAACGAGCAGGACAAACGCTTCAACTTTTTACATGTATCTCGACGCCAATTGACGCGACACTTATTTTTGTAACTTCTCCCCCCTCCCAAGGCTCGTTTGAAGGAAGATATTCAACACTCCGTTCAACGCCAGCTCTAGCACGATGGATATTTAAACAGGAAATGTAGAAAGATAAATACAATTTGCTCGTAAGTTAAGAGAAATTAAGTTTTTTTTTTCATAAAACTACTAAAATCACATAGCTTTGCTCAATTTTAATATTCAGAACATTTCTTTGTGACAAATTAATTGATTCTTTTTTCAAATTAATTATTCAAGCACGTCTTTTGTTTTCGATGATTTTTATTGTGTTATGTTTTTTTTTTTTTTTGAAAGTTTTCTCCTGACCACCGAGATGTGAAACAAGCAATCACACGCGATAGCAAGACACATTCTGATCTCCAAGATAGAATAGCTTAATTAAATTCCTTTTCATCGTATATCTCTTCACCCACGCCTTGATTACTCGTCCAACTTAGAGTTAGTTGGAAGTTTTAAATTTCTTAACGACTTCTCCCGTGATGGCTTTCCGCTTGCTTAATAATGCAAGTAAGAAATTTACCACATAAAAAGTTGCACGTGGAACAGCTGTCTATTCAAACGTATTTAAGTCAATCTTAAAATAGTGAAAGAAAATCTAAGAGTGTGTTTAGCGTGCATCAGCTCCTAATTAAAATCTATTCCATCGAGTATATATTCTTGTACTGGGAAGTTTTTCAATGTGATAATAACGTTTAAAAAAATTATATAATATAATTATATGATAATTATAAAATTAGACGATTAACCAATGTACGTTATATCACAGATTGTGGTTTGGTTTTTCTACAAAAAAAATTAGATCGAGTACAATTAGTCCTCTATTTTCAGCAGTACAACAATTCCTACTGAGCTGTACACATAGTTTTCCAACAGAACACGCTGTACAATTTCTTTTCTTCTTTTATTTAATCAAGCGTACACACAAGCTTCACATTGGCCAGAAAATGTTAGCGGAAGAAGTCAATGCGCGCTCCAACCGCGTTACTACAAAATTCTACAAAATAGTGTTCTACATCGAATGCGTGCCTTGTATGATAACGAGAACGGTGCAAGAAAAGCTCGCTTGCGGAATTCTTGTGGCTATATATATATATCGAGTCTCTTAGCATTACACAGCGCGTAGTTTGCACGTCGCGTCTTCCTTTTTACATTATCTCATATAAAATGCTTATGTAACATAAACTACATGTTATATGTATTATATATTTTTTATGTACACGTATTAAAAAAATATTTTTTATGAGATTTATATCAGTTTCAAATGTGTTATATATAGTACAGTATATACTATATCATGTGTGATTTTAACATTTATATAAATATTTGCAAATAAATGTACGTAAAAAATACATGTAGTTTCTTAATCTTAAATAATAATTACAAATCAGTATTTTTATATATTGTTAGGATCTTCTTAGATTCGGGCTTTATTTATTTAAATAAAAAAAATTATTTGTCAAAATATTGTCAGTTTAAGTAAAATCAAATTTAAAAATACTTATACACTTAATGATTGTCAGCGATACTCAGTCCGTTTTGGAGTGCGCAATCTTTTCGGGTGTCTTTTCTCATCGACAAGTGCAAATTTTTTGTTTTTTTCTCAGCATTATGTCTTTAATCGTTGTTTTACTGTTCGATCCGTCAACAACATCGAGTAGGAGAAACGGAACATATTTATCAATAGAACGGTCGCACAAATATACAATCTCGTGTTGTGAGAATTCTCCGCCGTTAAATATTCGAGAACATAATTTGCCAAAAATATACACAAGATGAATTTCAGTTTCTACAATATTTTATATGAAATAAACAATGAGTGAGAATTAAAAATACATTGCCGATGGCTTGTCCAGGCTCTTGTTCCAAAGAGTAAAAGCTATTACATGTGAATAGATTGCACGACGAATTACTGCTTACAAAAACAAAAGGTCTAGAACGTTTTCTTTTATTAAAAAAAATTACCGTCGCAACGACATGTGCGCATAGAAAAAATGGTTGGTGATTTTTTCAGAATCTCATTCCAATCCTATCGTTCAGAGATTAATGATTTTTCATAATGATATCATCTCACGGCAAAGTTCGTTCATCTGCATTTAGTTCACTGAATGCTCTCACGTGCACCGTATTACTTATCGCGAGAATGAATCCGTTATCGCGATTGCAACGTTTCGAACACCGTTCCGGAATTCTTAATGAAACAGTCACGAGGTTCTTACAAATCGATTCGACCCATATATACGATCATCCTTCATTCTTACCATTTTCTAATCGCTTCTCAGAGAGAAAGAGAGAGAGAGAGAGAGAGAGAGAGAGAGCGACGCGGCCGCATGAGTGGGAAGCGTAATCGTGAATGAAAATCGCTCAGACGTTTAACACAACCGTTCAAACGTGAACGATTACGAACGTCATACGCGTATTTCAGATGTCGACTCCGCGCACAAATTGTTTTGTAGATCTGAGTCACAATCTAAATTCGTAAAGAAAACTCAGACTTTATGAATGATCGCATAAAATCAATTTACAAACTATCAAAACTTTTCCATATATAGAAGTGCCGCATAGAAATTTTTACATATATAGAAGTGTGTATATCATCTAGTATACGAGAAGGATTGTATTTCTATAGAAAAGTTTATATTTGTAAAACGTCACACTAAAGATCTATATCGAGATCAAATCGCTCACTCTGCGCGCCCTTAAACCCTTTCTTCGGATATTTTTTTGACGAGGCGACTTCACCAAGAAATATGATTTTGAATGGGATGCATCGGGGCGATTCCGCGAATATAAGACGGCTGAATAGTATACATAATACACTCCCGGTCGTATCCGGGCGACTAAGGATTGGTTGGAACACGGCCAGTTGGCTGCAACCCAATCCGTTATTTCATTCTTTTCGAATCCATCCTCTGTACCACCTCGTGCTCACTACACTCGCAAAACTATCTCGCGCGGGTATACCCCACAGCGCCACACCCATCGTTAACGAACTGCGTGTTTCATCTTTCATTTTCGTTTTTGTCCGAATGAGTCGCGCAAGTTGGCGTACGCAGTGCGTCTTGTTCCGATCCCATTGTCATAATCTTTATCCACAATTTACAGTGTAAATATCTTTAAGGAGATCTGTTTTATCGACAAAACTGAATTTTTTGTGCACACTAATCTTTTTTTTTGGCTGTACGGATTGATAAATCCTTTTCTACAATTAAAGCACATGTAATAAGGGATCCGGGAAGTCCAAATTTATATAACAAAATAAAAAACTTCTAAAAATTTTTTTCATAAATTTTCATAAATTTCACTTTTTTACATATAATAAGTGATCCGAGAAATTTAAATTTATATAACAAAATGAAGAAAAAACGTTCTAAAACTTTAACTTTTTTTTCAAAAAAGTACTTTAATTGGGGAAAAGGATTTATCAATACAGCTAAAACTAAGATTTGTGTGCACAAAGAATTCAGTTTTACCGATAAAACAGATCCACTTCAGAATCCCCTTAATGCTCTCTTTTCTTTCCTTCTTGTCATATTTTAACATATAACAAGATAAAAATTTGCTACATAAACGCTCTAAGACAATTCTCTATCACTTTGTTCGAAGAATAATATGGGCGTTTTATTTGATTAAGCTCAATCAACTCGATTGAACAATCGACACACATTGTCGCGAAATGTTGAAAAACGACCCATCGTTATGTTTGCAAACAGTAGTGTCACGCAAATTACTACCTTGATTTTGTTTTTTCCTGTTTTTCTGGCGTCATACCAGACTGCGTCGTGCGCAGTTTCACTGCTTTGGTTTTCGCACAAAGGTCGCGTACCGTCCTCGGAAAGTGTTGAGAGACAGAAAAATTGGCCGCGCTTTCCTTTGAGCGCGCGTATCCGTTCGTTTAACTCGCACACGAGCGAAATATGGCAAACAAGAGCGCAATAAATAGTATATGGGGTAAAAGACCAGGAGCGAGATCATATTGATTCCGCAATGCAAGCGTTTCACTCACCTACATACGATCAATCTTTCTGCATGGAACACTGCACGTTTATCGGTTGTTGCAGGGCTTTGATTTTTCAACAGAACGTTACGACTTCTCTGTTGTGAATAAAACCGCAAAAAAAAAAAAAAAACTAAAGACTGTAAAGAGATAACTAGACCATTAAAATTAAATTCTAGCTCTACTTCAGCAATCGTTAGTTATAAATATTACACCTTCAACGTTTTATCATTACATCTTGTATATATACCCTGTAATAGCTTGGAAATTACGCAGAGAACTTGAATAAATTATTATTTATTATCAACTCATGAGTCAAATATTGTTGTTTGAAACGACACTGCTGTTATAGTTATTAACTTATATTATTTACCGATAAATGTATAGTACGTGTAATATGTGCTAAACACTAATTACAAGAAATTAAAACGAAAAAAATTTATGTTTTTCTCAAACAAATGAAATATTACACCGAGAGCCGCGCGAGAGAATTCTGTTTACTCGAGTTCAGCGTAACGTTTCATTACGCTTCCGCCGCACTCATTTAATCCTCGCCTTTTCGCGAGTGGTTTGTTTATCCGCGATAACAATTAAATCAAAACTGCAGTCGCGACAATTGCGCGATGGGGGGCGCGCGCTCCGAATTAAACTGCTGTTTCGCGCGCCGGCGGCGGCGAAGTCGCTATTGTCGAGACTTTACTCGCGAGACGTTATCCGCTTCCTTTTCGCGATGTAATCCCGTTATTGCTCCGGCAAAACCTAGCTCTTGGAGAGACAGTTCGCGAGAAGGTGTTCGCGCGATCATTCCGTAACCGAGATTTCCGCGACGTTCAGCTGTGAATAATGACTCGAACGTATAAATCGCGCGAATTATTCGCGCTCCGTTGAAGGATCAGTGTCATTCAATATAAAATATGAGAGTAAAAGATACGCGTTTGCCGGCGCATAGTTTTGCACGGCACACAAGAGTCATTTAATCTAAAACGGTATCTAAGCGGATGCTCTCAAAGGCGCGCGCTGTAAACTTTAAACACTCCCGCAAAGTTTAGTTCCAGGTCGCTACGAACTATGCGCAAAACACGCAATGATCATTAATATAGTTGCATCATCCGCGAGAAGTTTCCAAGAAATTCTAGAGAATGTTGTTAAGCCGCTGACTATCTTCCAAGTGCGAAGTCTCTGCGATTCGGCGCGCACACTTTTGCGTTAACAATCGAAATGCACAGCAACAAAAAGTGACAATACAATGCACGTGCCGAACCGTCTATTATTATTGCCAGATGTATAATCCACAAAGAACCAAGACCGCATAGGGTTGACCAAAGCCAAACCTGGTGGATTGGCAATCACATTTCCCAATAAATATCAACAGAGTAGCTCTTGTCTATACTAGAAATAGTATTGACTACTGTACTGTGGAAACACAGTTTGTTTTTCAATATCTTGCAATTGCCACAACTGCCAATTTTCTCATCCCGTTATTGAAAACCAAATTGTCGCGAATGATATTCTGTTTTTCATACGATTAATAACGACATTGATAGAAACGTCAATTTTTCATTCGCGCTTGATATTTTTATGCCAATATTTTTAATTATACGTTACATAAACACGTAGCTCAGCTACTAGTAGTTACAGGGAAATAGACTCAAACGTGGCGTGTGTGTAAAATGTAATTTTGAATGTATCGTTCGACGATTAATCAATTTTGACGCTGGTTCAACATTCGCAGTTACGTTCGCGGCAAAGGTACGCAATTACTGCGCATATTGCACGAGTATGTGACGCGTATCGTCGGGTAACACGCACAGTTCCGAACGCATGTCGTCTATTTAAGAAATTAAACACTCTTGCGTTTAATTGCTCACCGCAAATAGTCTCATAATGAGGCACGAAGTACAAACGTTTAACCCCTTGCGAAAAAACATCAATTTTCGCCAAGCTCTTTGTTACGACCTACTTTTCAGTGCGCAACATACGGTGTTCAGAACGACTAAAGCGATGTATAAATCAGTTTGAGTACAGAGCTAAAAAAAATAAAATGACTTATACGTCACTCATATATATATCCTTTGAAACGACCAATCTTCTTCGGAGACCAATTATTTATTGTTCGAATTATTAAAATGTATGAGATATCAATCGATTTCTTCAATAATGTTACATATAAATATCATGTTTTTACAATGTGTTTGACATCTTTTTTTTCAGGTAGCAATTATTATTCAAATTTATTGTTCGAATTATTAAAATGTATGAGATATTATTGACCGATTTCTTCAATAATGTTATATATAAATATTTATATAAGTAAATTCAAAGCCGCTTGTTTTGTGAATAACAATAAACAATAAGAGAAGGTCGAAGTCGAGCAAAATCAAGATGTTAAAAAATAATTTTCTATATTTTTTATTACATATATAATATGAGATGCGAAACTATATATATATAATATGAGGTGGCAGTTAGCTCTGAACATCAACACTTTGACTTATTTTTTTCAACTTTTTAACTTGAAAGGACAACCTGGCGGTTCATTTTTATGTAACGTATGACTTTTCTGTTACCTTCGGAGCGCACTTTGTAAAGAGAATTTTGTAATATTTTACCTGTTTTCTCATTCATGTAACTTGTCATTATTTTATCTTATTTTTTAATTTTGTATTCTTTTTTCGCGACTGAGAAAGGCTCATATGTAAGAGCTCGAAACGTTTCTTACCTCATATTATACATGTAAAATATAGAAAATTTATTTTCAACATCTTGTTTTTGCTCGACTTTGATCTTCTCTTACTGTTTATTGTTAAATATTTATATATTTTTACAGTGCGTTGTTCTTTTTTTGGTTTTTGCAATTAACATCCGGATTTTAATCGAAACATTTCAAAAATTATCAACATTCGCGAAATAATCATAATAGGCAACCCCTCTGACCGCGAGCGATGCAAAGACCGTAATGTGCCATGTACGTACATCCAACAAGATGCATCTACCTCGCATCGACTCCGCTGTCATTCGCGCGTTATAATTTATCGCGCGTCATATATCCATCGCGCTCGCGGAATGACTTTCAGCTGTTCGAAACTGTTATCCACGCGATATCGCGCCGCTGTGCTGTTCGCAAAGTCCGAAAAACCACTTAATCTTCGTCGGATGGAAACGTGAATGGAGGGGTGAATGGGTTTTGTGAGAAACAGAGAGTGCAAAGGTGAGGAGAGCGGTGGAAAGAGAAGGAAAATCAGAGAGAGAGAGAGAGAGAGAGAGAGAGAGAGAGAGAGTAACAGTTGCGCTCGGAATTGCATACTGCAGGCGAATCGGACTTTCCGGCACGAGCCGGCGCGCCGCCGATATATCATTCGCTATTCTGCTGAAGTACGCGATTCGTTCGGATGCGTAATTACCGTCCATTTAAGCGGCACAGCCGCGCCGATTTAGATTCCAATAACTAACAAACTCGTGTATATATATATATATAAATAATATGCTGCGAACAGACGCGCGATCAAAGTTATAATTTCCGCCCGGTCCGACATCGCGAACGTCGCGAAAGACGCGCGATTGCCGACGATAATAATTGAATTGAGAAAAGTTCGTCGTGTATGAGTGATCGATCGCTTTTGATAGGCAAAACAGCTTGTTTTAACACCTTCGATATACGCTTCGATATATTGTGATGTACCATTACGGGGGCGTGTAACTTCTTTTGATGCTTTCATAATGGGTACGCTCACTATGCATCATAAATATCAAAGGAACTACCGCGGCAACATGATGAACTATAGCGCACAAACAAGCGGAGAGAGAAGCGGAGAAAACGCCAACTAACCCTTCGGTGTGGAATAGGAAGTTGGTATGACGTTAACATACGTACATCATGAATGCGTTAATTCAACACGTCGCGCATGCATGAATACAGATTTTATAAATATATATCTCGTTGCTCAAATACACGTCGCGCGAGCATTACTTTAATTTAATAATCGTAGATGCATTCCCCCGATTTGTACACGTATGGACGTAAACATTTCATTTATTTCCGCTTGTAAATACGTTAAAGCGATACTTCACACCCACACACACACACACACACACACATAGTATAGAGGAAATGAAATGCGACGAAAAAAAAACTGGATTATTAAAGACGTAATACGGTGTAAACCGTATTTGGCTAAAGATTTAGCTAAAGATCACGGTGTGTAACGTTGCGGAAGAGACAGGAACAGCGCGGTTAGCCGCGCTAATTGTTCGAAATGCAACTATTACGTTTCAGCAAATTGATTTGGATTGCATAATCGGCCGTTGGCAGAGCAACCGTAACCAAGCCCTTGGCTTTATGCGGACAGATAACCACAGTTCGGCGGGCGTTCAGATGATTCAAATATCATGAAAGACGACGAGTTATGCTCTCGTCGGTTCGATCGCTCGGATCTTGGTAATTCTCTTGTTGTGGACAATCGCATTTGCGAGAGTGATTTGCGCCGCCGCGAGCGCAGCGACCATTTGCCCTCTCTCTCTCTCTCATCGCGAGATCACAAAGAAAAGAATTCGCACAATCGAGAATAAAACAGAACAATTCTTTTACTCTCCTCGCGCCATTTTTTGTTTTATTGCATTTTTTTTCTCTCTTTCTCTGTTTGCCAAGCGAAAAACCCAACCGATAGTCGTAATCCGCTGAATTCTCGGGAAAGACTTGAAGAGACTAGGGGAAGACTTTCAACTTAATTAAGAAAGACTTCCAGATTGAATAATTGTGCGATATTCATTTAAGGAACAGAATAAGGAAGAGTTAATCTTGGAGAGAGGTCATGGTAGTGTCTGCGTTAATGAAGTCTATTATTCCTTTCGGTCAGAAACTAACAAGTATATATCTACGTCTCTCGCGTATAAATGTTTAAATGACGAAGACACATTGTGTTCCTCATGTAATACTAAGATATTAAAGAGACCAAGATGATGGAAATATATTTTAAAATCAGGCCACGAGACACTTTTCTATAAATATATTATTAGTAGTAGTTCGCATCCATAGGTCGCTAGTTAAGTTTTGCAGCACGTCGATTATTTGCAACACGGAGCTTTAATCCTCTAAGCCCTTACGCGAGCCATTACAATGGCTTCAGGCGCGCTGCGGGTGATCTTTTTAGAACGATTCGTCACATAGTGGCTTTCCGCTAAGCGACGTTTTAGAACGAATAGCCACTATAGTGGCTCTCTTTTTTTTTTATCTCGCACTAAAAGCTGTACATTACGTTGTTACAATATTTTTTTCATGTTTTTTACTAATATCGTTAGAGGAAAACGGGGTAATACGACGCTCACTTAAGAAAATTTATTAACATCTTCATGTTAAATCGGTTTCTTATCGAATGTGTCTTTTTTGTAATTATACTCATATGTGCGTAATACTACGTTATTTTAGATAAATAATATACGTGTATAAATATTTTAGATAAATTTTATGCGAAGTAAAACATTAGATAAAAAGTAATATAAACTACAACAACATTTCCTTTAAAGAGGAACAACATTCGTCTTCAAGTTCATTGAAACATATTTCGGCAGATCAACTAATTACATGCCCGAAGAATGTAACTCGATATAGTCGAAACGTCTGAACCAAATACAAACAACTGTTATTTATTTGTTGCGCAACACCTCATTATTGGTTTAAATTTGTCCATCAAATCAATTATTAAAAAGTAATATGTATTATTCTTTAAAGTTCTTGTAAAATTAAAGTTTGACCCTCCGCTGAGCGCCGTGACTTTGTTCTCCCCTAATATCGCATTTTGTGAGAGAGCTGTCCGTACAGCTCCACGATTAGTGCTTCAGCCGCGTAACAAAAAAGGGTTAAATTTGATATCACTGAATGTGCGTCTCAATAGAAAATCACGCAAAAAGTTTGCGTGATTAGTCTGAGCCGAGAAGTTTGTAAACAATAAACATTTGCATCTTGTAATACTACGTTATACTGTAATTAATTGAGAGATGAAATTGGTATGATTAGTAATATTAAGTACGAAGCGATTATAAAGGGATTGACAATATGCGGACGAACTAAAAGTGTTTTAGACGACAATTGTCCTCATTGAACAACCGTTCTATTGGTACCGAGAGTTTCAACGAGAAAACTTTTTTTTTTATGGATAACATGTCGCGCTCATAGAGTTCGTTTGTTGTCATGTTAATAAGATAGCAAGTCTGTCGAAAACAGACGGATAATTTCTCGTTAGATTGGGAAGACGTTAAAAATTAGCGCACTAATGTTCGCAGAAGTTTTCTCTTGGTGAGAATTTAGGAAAATTCGTACACTTTGAGTTTCCATTTCATTCACTCACGCAGAGGACCAAAAAGCACGTAGGATGAATTGATATCAAAGAAAATGTTGAAAGACAGAGAGCTCTGAGATATCTAAGTAAGTTCTTGACTGAAGAGTTTTTTTTGCAATATTTTAAAATTAGTTAGAAAGGGTATACGGGGTCTCTCATATATGTGATGCAAATCTAGCATCCTATATGATTTTAAGAATTGAAATTTCAATTCAAAAACTCACGTATATTTGTATGTATACATATATATATATATACACGCATATTTCCGCACAACATCCTGCGAACGGCTCTTATGACCGTATATATATTTCGTACTTTATATCTAAGTAACTTCGTCACAGGACGAATTTGGCTTTGCAACGTCAGATTAAAGCGTAACAAATTAAGGGAATGGAAATTTACAAGCAAGGAGAAGCTTCTGACAGCGCGAGACCAAGGCATGCGCGGATCAAAAGAAAAGTGGGCAACAAATTTTTAAGAAAATCTTAAAGTGGATAAAATCTGTTTTATCAATAAAACTGAATTTTTTGCGCATAATAATCTTTTTTGGCTGTGTGGATTGATAAATCCTTTTTTACAGTTAAAGTACATACAATAAGGAATCCAGGACGTCCAAATTTATACAACAAAAGAGTGACCTTAAAAAAGGGATCAAATTCCGTCCGTTTTGAGGTTCTCAAACTTTGAACCAAATAGTGTGCTAAATGATAGCTTATGATGAGACATTGATCGCAGAAAAATCTTAGATTGAGCCTATTTTTCGTTTCGGAGATACGCGAGGTTAAGGTTATTAAGTTGAGTGAGAAAATAGTATCGTAAAATATGTCACAAATAAATCAAAACTGTCTCTCGGAACTTCCTGATTTTGATGGGACAACTGTGCACACTTATAAAATTATGACACATAATCAACATATGTTTTAAACGATCTTAAACATGTAAATAATCATTTTGTGCGTATCGATTGATAATTATAAAAGTTAGTTAGTCAATGTCCGCCATTTTGATTTGTGAAATACTAGCTCCGGATTTTTTTTTAATCAGCGACTTCGAAAACCTTTTAAATTTATTTTATCTATTCAATCACGCAGAATGTATATGAATTTGAATTGAAACGTGAAAATCTTCTTTCACATCTGAGAGGTTGTCACCCTTTAGAGTGCACTTCTGATATAAAAAAGATATATGTCGATTATTTTTCATAATTTTGCAAGTGTGCGAAATTGTCCCATCAAACTCAGTTTGTTTCCGATAGACAGTTTTGATTTATTTGTGACATATGTCCCAAAACGGGCGATTTTCAGAGTTACTCTTTTAAAAAATGTTTTTTAAACTTCAATTTAAAAAAATTTTGTTATATAACTTTGGACGTCCCGGATTCCTTATTGTATGTACTTTAATTGTAAAAAAGGATCTACCAATCCACACAGGTAAAAAAAAGAGTAGTGTGCGCAAAAAATTTAGCTTTATCGATAAAACAGACCCATGCATTAATTGGAGTAGAGATTATTTTGAACGAATGCAAATAAATAAATATAAACAATTGCAAATAAATAAAGCCATATTGCAAAATTTATTCCGTATAACATTAACTATCAAAAAAAAAAAAAATTAATTCTATTTTTCGATTGTGACTCACTGCGCTGTGTTAAATTTACGCGCATTATCCCCCATCCGAGCGAGCGGCCGCATTCCAAACGTGCGTTCGTCGATCGAAATACCATAAAAGCTCAAGCATGTCGACAGATCGACATTCATTATGTATCGGCAAACACGACACAAGCGGAGTCGGAACAGGGTTGGACAGAGGGAGGGTAACGAAAGGGTGAAGGGAAAGAATGGCGGGTGAAGAACGGTTGACGGGGCGGACAGAGGATCGGCATGGAGTTTAATCTGCTTTGGCTTGAATTTCAAAATACGCGATGGCTAATGCATATTGCCTTTGGCGCCGTTCCAAGTCGCCTATGCAGTCGAACATCCTCCTACTCCCCTTTGCGGCCTCGTTCTCCAGAGAACTTCCCCACCACACACGTATGTGCCCTACTATACGGACCCCTGCCATCCCTTCGCGGCCAATGTAAACTCATTTTGTCATGCAGTAAACGGCGCGAAGCGTCGCCGTCTCTCCCTTCATCCCTTGCTAACTTCCCTATTCCCTCGATACGTCTGTCTGTGTCTCTATGTCTCTCGAACTCGCTCTCATATTCCTTCGTCCTTTCTCGGGTAAATGATATTTATGCCATGTTAATCGAAATATCTCCTTTATATGCGCCTGCATGTATAACATCTTTCTCGTCCCGCTTGTGTCTGTGAGAGTGTCCTAAAATTGCAGACGATCTCGTGGCTCGTTTGCAACTCCCTCCCCCTCTCTCCTCCAGCGGTTGCCTGTGCGGTGGCGAATCTTAATAGACGCGGGTCACTGATGATCGACTGTATGCGCGAATTGTGGTGCGGTTGCTCATTAAATTTATGCTATTAACGCGAATTGCCAATATTGACCTGCCATTAATCCTATCAGCTCTTTATTATAAACACAACGGACAGATAAATATACTTTATATGCGTAAAATAAAATAAACGCGCGCACGTATAATTTATATTTATAATATATATATATATATATATAATTAAAAGGCACGATATTTTTTTCAACATTCGCGACATTTGTGCACGTTATTCCCTACAGATCGCAGATAGATAATTTCGCGACGCTTAAACATGTCTAATTGCGCGAGGATGCGAACGTGGTGGAAAGGCGGAAAATCGCTTAAACGAACAGAAGATTCGATTACTGACGATTCCGGTATATATCGTATTGAAATGCGCTTAACATACTTAGGATCGTTTGTTCCATCGCTCTGACCAGATCCGAATCAGTCTCATCACGGCTTATTCTCCATTCCGGAAAACGGCCGAAAATTGCTTTTTCGTATGCACCTTCGCACTCGGAGAAAACGCCAGCCCGATATTCCATTAGCTCGCTCTTCCGCGTCCTATCAAAAAAAAAAAAAAAACGCGCTCTTGCTATTCTTACAAATAGCAAGAGATCCACACGCAAAGAGATCCATTAAGTTATTCACTTATCGTATACGTGTATGTTTTATTTAAAATCGATCGTATACCGCGTCGAAGAATAATATAGCAAATATTTTTCCTCCCTGGGTTTTTTCGATTGCAAGGAAAACAGGAGTGTCTAGCGAAGCGGACGACCGTGGCAGGAACAGATGGCCGGTGGGCCGCGAGGGTCATAAAATTTCTATGAAGAAGACTTGCTCGTCTTCGAGTATCTTACGACGTGTCGGAGCCGGAAGAGAACAAACGTTCCTCTCGGTGGTCTTCTGAACAGCGAGGCGGGCGCTTTTTTATCGCCCAGCCGACAGCACGGTTCAGTCCCACTTATGAAAGACGAGATTTCTTTTAAGTGCACTAAAAAACAGACGTTGTCCCATCGCGAGTTACGCCAAATTCCTCTACAAAGATTCTTGACAAAATGCGACATACGTGCTACTATTTTCTCCGCACTGTGTTGTAAATGTGTGTACGTGTAAATGCACGTATTGTTAATGTTTTTCAATGCGTACACGTGATAACACGTCGTATTTATGAGGCAATTTTCCTTTGATTACGTATTGAAATAACGCCGCGAGCGTCACGTTTTCTCGCGGTTAATACGAGTGATTTGCATTTGCGGCTAAATTTGCAAGATACGCGACGCCTTCGGCGCAAGTTCATGCGCTCCGAAGTCATCGAGCGCGGAAACAAGAGTGCGCGCGCGTGTATATGTATGCGTTCGCCTGAAACATTAATTCACGACGCGCGCGATCGCATGGGAAGTAATATGTCTGCTAAACTATTCGCTTTTCCTTTGATCTCACGTAAGAGCGTATAAATGTAATAAATAGAAAAGTGTTTTTAATTTCTCGAGTACATCAAAAATTATTGATCGCTGCAACTTTACTACAAGCGAGAAAAAT
>QVNW01000896.1:0-19047 GCA_014825475.1 Pseudomyrmex flavicornis | reverse complement strand
ATCAATCCGCCGTTATTGATCGGAATTTCGATCCGCATACGATACGAAATACATCATCGTGTTCTTGATAAGTTCGCGGAAGTGACTTAAGTGATTATTTTTGCGTATTGTGCACGTCGTTCGCGGCCCGTCGGTCAAAGTGTCTACCGACGCCATGTTGTGCTTCGAAAGTTCGCGAATTTACAGTCGCGTTTCGCGTCGTTACGCGAGTGAAATAATTAATTATTGACTGTTATGTTTATAATCTCGGTAACAAAATAAATACGTCGAAATAATGTCGTGAAATAATCGGCCAAAGCCGAATATTACGATCGACCGCGATCCACTGGTGACCTTGCAATTAGATATGTTGTTTTCTTTTGCGGTGTATCGCCGGACGGAGCAACGCGTACGCCGTGTTTATCCAGTCAATTCGTTCGTTTGATCGGAATTTCGATCCACACGCGATACAAAGTATGTCATCGTGATTTCGTGGAAGTGATGTAAGTGAATAATTTTGTGTAATACATGTTTATCGTTCGCGTCGTGTTAGTTAATCAACGACGCCGTTTCTGTTGACATTAGTTAGTGTTTCGGGAGTGCTCGAATTTTTACAATCGCGTCGTTTTATATCTTGTGAGTGTGAAATGTTTCTAACATTGGAGCGAAAGACAAAATAAAATACAGGCGTATCAGAACCATAGAAATAACGTCCCGCAGTATATCAAGTGGAAGATGCACTTATGACAATACATATGGGTATGTAAATATTATATACGAACGTTTCATTACAATTGTGATGAAGATTGATAGAACCTCGATTAATCGAAATTACAGAAGCACATCCTCCGAACTTACGAGTGGATCATCGAATGGGAAGTGGCGTGGACGATGGAGACGGAGTTGGGGACAAAGATAAAGCAGCTTCGGTGAGTGATTGTTGTTTATCACGCTTGAAGAGCAGTCGGGAGAGAAAAAAATCGCACGCATGTTCGTGCGTCAAATCAGCCGTTATATTTCGCACGCGTCTTTATCACAGAATTTCTATATGAACGTGTAGAGTATTTTTCGCATATTCGACCCTCCTCGGCGCGAACAACCGTCGCATATATTGCGCCCGAAGTGCGTCTGAATCGCTATGTAAACATGCAACACACGCAGTGTAAATAACGCATGGATTTGCCAATAGATTGCGAGAGAGCGAGATTCCTTTCTGCATTGTGTCGTATTGAGTGAGTTTTCGTGTTATGTCATTGCTTTTAATTTCATATGTTCATACGCGTTAATCTTTCTCATTTGCTCATGAATATTTTGACAAAGTAGAAGCACGCGAAAACTTGTCGAACAATTTTCAGAGCCTGCATATAATGTGTACATTTTGTCGAGCACGGAATAAAAAAAGTTATTCCATAAATATTTTTTACTACGCGTATAACAATATTGCAGTCTTCAGCTGCGTAATATTTTTGATATTAAAATATATTGTGTCGATTTATTATGTATAATGACGAGACATTCGGAGACATTTCGCACGATCGGCAAAATATGGAATACGGTTGAGAGTGGTGAAACGTCATGTTTCGCGCTAACGAGAGAGAGATTCCATTCATCATTGGTGCATTCGAAATTAAAATCCCTTTTTATTTTACGTCGCATATTTTACGCATATCTGACTGACATGCATTTCTCGATGCGATTGCCGACGAAACAATTGAAAATAAAAAAAAAAGAACAACGCAACACAATTTAATGAAAAATATTAATTGTTATCATGTCCACACTTGTCTCTCTAATATGAACGTTATTACATAAAGTAATATCACTCAGCATAACGTCGCGGAAAGAAAAGCCATCGATCAGTTCACTTTACGTCGCGGAGACATTAAGTTGACAAACGCGGTGAACTACTTTAATATTGTTCATCCTTGCGTGCATGATAGGTATCGCGAAGACAATCACTTTACCTAATATGAACCAATCATGAGATATACTTGGAATAATAATAAAAATTTCCCCGGAGATATGTGCCGAAAGTGTTGCATTCTCCAACATGTGAGATAAACCGAGAAGAATTGATAATCGCACTAAGTATTTATCAAAATAATATGGAAAGATATTTATTTGTTGTTATAAAAAATTTAAAAGCGTCCTGGATATTTAATTCACAAGTTTTTGTCGTAAAAAAAGAAAATTACAATTTAAAAACTAAAAAGAAGAGAAGTAATCTTTGTGTTATTTCTGTTTTCATTGTGAAAATTAAAGTTTTTCTGAATAATAAAATTTATCCTTATTAAAAACATCTATTTGAAGCAAATTAAAAATTAAATTTAATTAATTCGCCAACCGATAAATCTAAATTTGGAGCAATCTATATCAGAGTGAAAGATAGATAGCGCGACTCGCGCGATAATATTGAACATGTTTAAAACGTTGAATAAATGGCAAAGATGACGAAATCGTGACGCAAGAAAGATCGCGACAATTCTTTATTAGAAGACTATTTCACACACAAAAGTGAACACACGTCATCGCGGACGTGCGCTCACATCCATATTGTATGTATTATTCATCGTGGCACTCGTGTACGAGCGAGTAGCCCGGTCTCGTGACGAGCGTCTGCTCTCTCGTCACGGTAACCGAATCTCACGCCACCCCCCTCGAGAGTGGATTATAATCGGACGTCGATATTTCCTTGCTTCGCCCGGGATGTTCCTGCGGCCTTCCCGAGCACATACACATACTCGCATACATATTTATAGCGAGAACCCGGTCGCGTTTAAACAGCGGCGCATTCCTGGCTATTCTTTGATCCGCGCACGTATCCCGCGTTACAGACTGTCGCGCCGCGCCGTCCAATCAGCGACAGATATATAATATTTTGCACGCTTCGGGCATTTTTGCGGGGACACAGGATCTTTTTCTCTTTCTCTTTCTCCCTCGCTCCCTTCTTCCCCTTCCGTCTCGTCGCGCCTCGTCGCCTTTTTCCTCCGCGAAAAAAAAAACGTCGACACAGTGAAGTCACGTACGTAGCTTAACGAACGCACTCGTGTATCGGTGGTGTGGCTCCTGTTACATATTCGTCTGCTCGCGGTTATTTCCTCAAATCAGATTGTGTAACTCGCGGCGACGTACCTTTCATCTCGTGCCTCCCGCGTTGCATGCACAATCTGCGCGCGCGAGCCGATTCGAGCCGAATTATTGCTTTGATTTGTTTCGCAGCGGGTTTACACAGTGATGCTTCCCGTTTTCGACGTATTACGTCTCCCTGCCGGTGTAACCGGCCGCATCGATATACAGGCGCGTGTATGTACATACATCGATCGTTCCGTGAGATTATTCGCGTGGGAATCCGATTTGGACCACAATAGAAAGAGAGAGAGAGAGAGAGAGAGAGAGAGAGAGAGAGAGAGAGAGAAACACGAGAAAGAAGCGGAGTTCTTTCGAGTCTCGATCTTTGTAGTGAAAGGTGTCGTTACGGTTATAACGATCCCACGAAGACCTCATCGTTGAATGTTTTGACCCCTCTCGTATCCTTGTTACTACTGTCTCTTCTTCTATCGGCGACTATTACGTATCCTCCACAACGGATTCGGGAAGAAAGAATATGTGACCGAGAGAGAAGCTGGACCGGAGGATGGGAAAAGGACGGAGAAAGGCAGAAGGAAAAGAGAGTAGTTCGCGAAGAAAACTCGGGAGAAAAGAGCCCCCAATAGACGACCTCGATGGGTCAGTCGGCATAGAGAGCGACGACAAACGACATCGGAGATAAGCTATCTCGTGCAGCGCTTTATCGTCGTAGAGACGGTTAATGAGGGTCCGCTGATAGATGATCATTTTCGCGTAGCTACGATCGGTAGGTTCCGTTTAGATTGTCTTCTTTGCGAGCAATTTTCACGCGTAACAGGCTCGGGTGCAGGAACAAAACAATCGTTTAAATTTAGAACAGAAAATGCACTTACCTGATATATTTTAGTTGGTCTCTAAATGGTCATTAAAAGAGAAAGTCTATAAATATTTTTAATGGAACTGAGAACAATATTCGTTAAATATAGAAATTGTTTGTAAAAGAAAATATCGATTAATTATTACGACACACTTGTGAAATGCTCGGAGACCGCGGCACGTTTTCTCGCAATTGAGAAATAAACACGCGACTCGTAACAATGCCGAGAATAATCGTGCGTTAAAAGTGCGAGTTATTGCGTGCACGTAGAACGAAGGTTTTTAGGGTGCGTAGAAGGCGCAAGAGACGGATAAATAGCCGCTCCGTGTTTCCGTCGAGGCCGTGTACACTTACACGCTCAAGAATGAAAAATTCTCTAAAGGATAGCGCAGCGTGTCGGGATAATTTTCCGCGTCATGCTTGAAATATGGCGCAACGGCGGCGGTTACATTATTAATTCCTGCGCACGGGCGTTACATGCAACACGCACCGCACCGCGTTTCCAGTTGGATTCGAGTTGCAACTCTCTCGGCCGGGACGAGGTAAAAGCCACGTTTGTGATTTAGGTTGGCGGTATCGAATGTGGTAATTATTAAACCAAAGCCGAGGGAAAATTTCATCGCGCCCGCGCGCGCAATACAAGCAACTCGTGTAATAAAGCACGAAATGCGGCGTGGTTACTTTATACTTCATCTCGCGTGGTCCATTTCTATGATTCGCTTTCACGTGACGCAACGCAAACAACAAAAATAATCTTACAACTATTTTTTTTTAATAACGTCGCTGCGCGACTTAAATTTAAAATACCGAAGCTCTTTTTAAACGCAAATAGTTTCTTCTAATGTAATTATATTATTCTCTAATGTAATTATATACTACTAAAGAAAGAAAGAAAAGTTACGGAACAACATGCGGAGTAAGAGAAATTTAAATTTATGAATTCTGTTATGGAAAATTCGCATAATCGTAGAAAAAACTTTCAATAAAACAATCATCGTAAAAAAAATCTCATCATTTTTAAAATATTATAATTCTTTTTTGAAAGTAATAAATTTTTGAAGTTAAAAGTCGGAGAGACAGACTTCTTTCTCATTTTAGATTCCATTTACGCTTGCAAATTTTTATGTCTTTGTAGTCTCTTCTGAAGTTAGGATGAATTGTAGCGGAAAATTTTTATTAAGATATGCACATTGCGATCGAGTGCAGGAACCGTCTTTACGAGACACTTATTCCGTAATCATGAAGGTAACAATTTGAGGGTAATTCGAACTTTTGCCCGGCGTATAACCCCCGCGGTTGCTATATACTTTCTTTAGTGAGAATTGAAAAGTTTACGAAGTACAACGAACTCGCCCATTTTTGATATAAGAGTTCGACGGTGGAACAACTGCGTATTCAGGAGTTCCAACAGCTAGCATGTCTGTTATCAAATTTTAAAGTCGTCTGGACCGACTTGTTTTACTCATACAGCGATATTGCGCGACCTACTTTCGAAACGTGTCAAAATAATTTTTATTTGTCTCTACTTTCTGTATATTTTTGTTGTGATAGCAGATGCATTCTATGTAATAATTTTGTATTACTAAACGCAACACACGCGTGCTTTTTATTAACTTGATCGAACTCGTAATTCAACATTAGAAATTGTATATAAAAAACAATGACACGTGTGGACACAGATGTTTCTATTTTGCATAAAAATAATAAAAAAGAGAAATGTGAATTTTTATATCGAATAAAAATGTGAATCAAACGCATGTGTGTATTGACGTTTGATAAATATTGTCATTACGTGCGTATTTTCTGCACATTTCGACGTGTATTACGATCTCGGTAATAAGAATTTCGTGAGACTTGACGACTTATCGAGACGCAATCGAGCCCAGGAGGAAAACGCGCGGTCGTAAACTCTCCCCTCGGCACTTTGGTAAGGTTGAGGAGAATGAAGGTAAAGAAGGGTGTAATATATCCTCATTATTGGACCTAGGATTCACGCGGGTCACGACGCCATTTGGTGGCTCGCCAGTGGTTCTGCACAAAACCTTCTCTTAGGAGGTTGCAGTATTTTCGCTTAAATTTTAAGATCTCGGAAGATCCTTGTATGTTGGTTCCTTGGAATTTAGCGACAGCGAAATAAATTAAAGCAAATGTAGGATAGTCGCAAAAATTTATGATTCATGGAAGGTTTGAAAATATATACTAGTAGAAGAAATTTGCATCATTTACTCTACTTAACAGAAGAATCTAAAAACATTTAGATTCTTCTGTTTTCTTCTTATATATTAAATGTATGAAAACGTTAAAATTTAAATAAGTGATATACACATACAGACCTATTTCATATCCAGTAGATCTCTGTATAGAAAAGATTTGTTTAACATGGATTCTTTTATAAATATTTTTTAAAATATTCTTTTATAAATATGTTTTAAAATATTCTTTTATATAAATATATTTCTAAATGCATACATAATATTTGTATAACCTATGTGACTCTCATGTAGCACGGATATAATACGAAGTATATTCCCTGTATTATACGAAGATCTACTGTATTACCAATATTAATTATCTGTTGTAATACAAATTTCAAAACCTTAATTTAAGTAATTAATACAATACAAAATTGAAAATTGTTTCAATACGTTAACAATAACTTTTGTATAACGATACTTCTGTATTGTCTTGAAAAGCAAAAAGATATTAAAATAATTACTGATTCTCAAAATTCGCGTTTATTTGTATTATTTCAAAAATTTGGAGAATTTAAAATTATATCGATTTCAAATATTAATTACACAAATGCGACGCAATGGATATCGCGTACGGTTGCGTATTTTACAATTCTCTGTAAATAGTGCACATATGCGCGTTCTCGCTTCTAACATTTAAATGCTAATAAGACTCGCGTCGGGAAACTTTCGTCGGTTCAGACGTAGTTTTGATCACTGAAAAAACGTCCAGATTGCAGACGGTTAGCGCTCGCGCGCGGAGGAGAGGCGTTCTGTGACTAAGAAATTCCGCCGACACGGAATTCGAGATCATTATACGGGACGCGCGGCATGCGCGTCCGCGAATTCCGCATAAATAATCCGGCACTTCCGGAATTCGGCGGGACATAAATCATGCAAATGAACCGTTCGGCGTGATAAATATTGCGCGTCCTTGTAATCCGGCTTGTGTTCCTCCCTCTGCCACCGTACGATTGATTACTGGCAGATAAATCCAGGCCGCACATTAAGCCGGAACCGCACCGATGTGGCAGCGGCGGCATCGCGGGCTCTGCGGATGACGAAACTCGTGGCGGACTTTGCGCGAGTAATAAAAGCGTCGGGAAGGTCTTAGGCGGGCGAGAGAACGACGTCGGGCGCTTTTTCAAACTTCCCCGCTCATCTATCTGAAGCTGGAAAGTTGCCGCGCAAACGACGACGCAACGACGATTTTGCGACTCCTATCCCTCTTCTCCCGCTCCCTCCCTTTCTATCCATCCGGTTCCTTCGTCGCGCCATTCTGCGGTCCGACCCACCTCCGCCTGTGCTACCCTCTATCTATCTAACTCCGGCGCGCATATCAGACGTGATGACTTCGAAAGAAAACTCGACGCGGAAAAAAATTCCGTCTTCTTCCTCCGCGATATCTTCCGCGCAAAGCTAGTTAAACGAGACAGGGAAAGTCGCGATCGTCGTCGTCGTCGGATAAAGCCGGCTTTGATATTCGCTCGCCGACAAACCCCGCGGTGAATCAGTCATTCCCCGCGCCCCTCCCCCGTGCGATCAAGCAGAGATTCTTATCGCGACCAACGGGTGAATCGCAATAATTGGATTATTCGCACGTCCGATTACAATCCGTTTGAAATTCGTTCGTCTTATCACTCCGATTGTTACGATATTATCTTTTCCGCAAACGGAGACGCCTGACAAATTTTTATCGGAGAAGGATTTTTTCGTCTCGCGAAAATGTCTGTGACAATATTTAAGTTAAATTGCAGTAATTAAGAAAATCAAGTAAGTTAGATGTATATATAAGATCGAGTTGAGGAATCGTCGCGAATTATCAGATCGTCTATTTTGAGCACAAAATGCTTACTTTGTTTGTTTAGTTAATTGACACGCGTGTTAGAAGCACATCGTGAGCGATTAGAACTGAATGCACGACAACGTTGTGCAAGTTACGTTAATAACAATTCACAATTATGTTTCTCACAGTGTCATAATATTGTTCGCGCAACAACTTAAGGAAAGTATATTTGATTGCGGCGCTGATAGAAATGTTGATTTTACTTACGTGCGTGATTTTAAATTTCGTTCTCGCAAAAAAATTAAATGATATTTAAGAACGCATTAACAAAATTGAGAGAAATTATATTTTTATTTCACTCAAATATTCTCCGAAACTTCTTTAAGCTTCTCGCGGTAATATCTGTGACTTTACTTTGCATCTCATCTTATATAGTGCATAATCCTGCTTAACCCGCCACTAGACTATTCAATCTAGACAATCTCTGATTATTGTATCAAGAGATTAATGTTCGCTTTCTGCTTACGCGCGGTCTATGAAAATGTCTCATAAACGTCGCATTTTTCTTTCTTGATAATGTTTTTTGCACGTTTCTCTTTTTTCTTCACAATTGCCAACAAAGTCAAAGAAACAATTACTGGAAAACACAATTGTTTGCCACAATTCAAATCTAAATGATCTCAAGCGCACGTAACTGTGTATAATTCAGATACTTTGTGTGTGTGTGTGCGTGTATATATATATATATATATAGTTTGTTTTGTTTCACACGCAGTCCCGGATTTTCTCCCCCCTGTTAAATCATTTATAAGATTCGTATTCAATGTGCATGGTAAAATCAGAGCATTTCCATTTGATGAAAACTCCTTGGCTTTCATGGCGCAATTTATTACGTCACGACTACACACACGTTACAATTGTTATTCCGGTAGATTTATTTCCGTCCGTTTTACATGTCACAGTCATAAAACGTGGTCGTTAAATGTTACTCGTGTTGTGTTTGTGACGGAGATCGGAATCAAAGAACTGTCTCGTTTTGGGGGCGCGAGCAAAACTCGCAATTCTCGTGAAGACAATTCAGCGATTTAAAAACCTAGTTGCTTCCAATAAATTATGATGATAAATCCGAACAAATTGTACGAATTATATTTTGCAATTCCAATTTGTATTTGGCAACGATAAAGAAACTAAACGAGATTGATTAAAATCGCAATTTTTGAACTTACGGTTATATTTTTATGAGAACGAATTTACCGCACGAAATGAATATCGCGTACCTATTTCGTTTGAAGTGAAATTCACAGATTATAATTCTCAGTCTTATAGGTATCCATATACACAGCGACGTGTGCCATTGAGGAACATGATAAATCGCGCTTTTATCGTCGTCGCGTTCTCTTTACAAGCCCCCCGAGCGCGTGTCAATAATAGTCTTTATTCGCAATTTACTCAGTTACTCTTATAATTTCCTCATTTCCATTTCACGGAGATGGTCGCTCCTTTCGCTAAGAAGCTCCTGAGTACCTCGCCCGCGGGCATTAATATTCAACGGTTTCAGTTATGAAAGTAAAGTGAAAAAGTAACGGTCCCCCTTCGTCCTTGCGGACGTTCCCGCGACGACGTGCCGTTTTCTCCGTTTTCTCTTTCCTTCTCGCTCTCGTCGTTGCCTTCTCACTTCGGACGGCACATAGTGGGGAACAGCATATTTAAGTCAATTATGCTATTTAGCATTGTAGTTGGATAATAGCGTCGAGTGACTCAATTATTTCGTCGGAGAAAATTCAACGATGCGCCGCACGTTCCGATGAAAGGCGGAAGAGAGGATAGAAGTCGAAGACATGCACATAAAGAATAAGATTCCGTTTCGCGGAATGAAAATACATTGTCGCGAAATTCTATTAGTTTGGTAAAAATAATGACGTCATAACTAGCTGTATATTCTCGACTGTATATTTTCTTTTCGCACGCAAATACACAAGCCCACACAGTTCTTGTTTTAAAATATTGTAAAATATAGAACTGAATCTCGTTTCAATTTTCTCAAGGATTGACGGTGTGGGAGCAGGGAATGATTGAAGAAAATCAATTTGTCGGTTTGAAATGTAATTTAGGTGGGTGTGCAAAAAAAACGAAAGGTGAAACAATTTTAGAACATCCGTTTGACATTTGCTCTGAATAAAAAATTAGTGTGACTTTTTTTTACTATAAAAAAAAAGCCAAAGAATAACTTGTGACAATTGATCGACATCTGCACGTGAATAGTATTAACTTCTTTCTCGACCAAAAGAGACTGGATGGGAAAGAAACTGAATCTTAATTTTAAATTAAGAAAACAAAATTTAATTTTGATGTAAGAATTAGAAGAAGAAACATGATAAAAACAACAAAACAAAATGAAAACTATGGATAAAAATCTGATGCGTGAACTGCGGATTAGTAAGAGCTCAGGTGAATATTTCAACGTTAACTTCATACTCTCATGCTCCGCATATGCGGCCGGGAGATTAATTAAAATAGTACTCGTGTCCCAGTGTGACCGGTGCTTGAGCAAAATTACAGACGCGTTGCTGCGCTTCTCTGAAAAATATGTGCATTCTTCTTACTCGTTATTTCAACGTGGAACGGATGCGCATCGTAGTCGAATCTCTCTCTCTCTATCTCGCTCTCTCGCCTCTTCTCTTTCCTTTCCCTTCTTTTTGTTACTCCGAGACTCGCGCGTTCAAGGTAATTTTATTATGGTAAGTATACCAGGGCAAAGGTATATACACAGACGAACGCGGATACTCGGAATATTTTTGGTTGTGAAAAGCGGTATTCGAGCTGGCGCAGCGTTTGTGTACAAACTAGCATTGATTATGCACTTTATGAACTCGCCGACCATCACAAAAGTAAGCCAAACAAAGTCGCTGAAAAGGCATACATCTTTGCTCATAAATTCTGCACGGTCTTAAGTTTGTGACACGCAGAAATTTATCGCGCGCGCATCTGAGTTCGCGATCGGTACATTTTAATACGTCTGTAAACTTAGCCTATCCCCATTATATAAAAAAATTACTAGTTTTTTATTTGCTATTGTTTGCACTAGCGCTGAGTTTTTGATCGTGTTGTTTTGAAGGAATTTGCAATTGAAAAAAGACGGGCGCTTCACGGCGCATCATTTTATAAATTCCGTTGTTACAAACGTTATTTTCTTGCCGCATCGATCAGTTTACTCGGTCTGTTGCTAAAATTACCATCTGCCGTGCACGATTCTCATGTTTTAATGACGTTATTCTGATTTCCGTATGAGCTTGTAAACCGGAGTTCATTATCGCGGTGTCGCGCAATTAATAACGCGGGCTTCGCGGAGTGTTATTTTAAGGTCGTCAATAAACCATTTCCCGCATTTTACGTTGACTATAAAATTCACGTAGCGTGTCGTGGGTGCTGTGAAATTTATGTTGAACCGTTTATACCATGCCGTTGCATCGCCGTGTGTTTCGCAATTACTAAAATAAAATAAAAAAAAAAAAAATAAAAAAAAATAAAAAAAAAGCAAATATTGTGTCGCGCAGTTATCGTTCGACATATCATAAAACTTGCGTTGCAATTTGATTCAGTGCCTAGTTACGATTAACAAATATATGATATAAATTAACAAATATTTGCATAACGCAGTTTTGTGTAATATTAGCGCGATCCCGCACTGTGAGACTGTAATATGTAAATTATTTTTAAGAAACGTGTTTTATACGACTTTCCTGTTCACATATTTTCTCTCTATTTTTCTCGTCGTTCCCTGTTTTTTATCGGAGATCCGCTGATGCAGAGAAAGCTTGAAAGGAAAATTGTTTTGACAGAGTTTGAAGTTTTATTTTTATCGGGAAATATATAAAATCACAAAACAGTGATACGCTATGTTATTCAGAACAATCGGAAATGTTTACAAAAAAAAAATATTCTCAAGCTTCTGTATGCATACGCGCTGCGCAGAGCAGCAACGGCTTTTACTGTATCAAAAAATTGACTCTGATTTGTTCGACGCCGTTGTTTTTGACCCATACGCGCTAAGTGAGAAAACGCGGGTGTTACGGTAGAAAATGGAAGGTTACAATGCCGGACCCTCAACCCGGCAATTGCGAAGTATCTCGCGAAATATAGGAGAGAAATTTATTTACACCGAGTTTGTAACGCAAATACATATCGCAGATGCATTTCTAATTGAAACAAACTATGGTACTTTGGTTAGAAATCAAGTAAAAATTTAAAGTGAATCAGCGGAGAGGCTGGATCGCACACACCTATTTGCTGGTGTACATTTTTGTTATAAAACAATTGGCGTATATCGGTTTGCAGAATCGATTTACAGAGTTTAAATTTGCAAAACACGCACTACCATCCGCAGAACAAAATGCTTTAGTCAGTGGTATCGACTTACACGCTCTATATCGTGAACGCACGTGCCTACCTGCGAAAGTACAAAGTGACGTAATATGTGAGGCATAATCATCGTTATCACGTGGCTTTCAACGCAGACACAAATCGATGACGGGTGTGCGGTTACGTAACGCGAACGGTAGAAACGTTCGTGAAATCGGATAACGAATTGTTGCCGCGTCGAGGGCTCGAATTGCAATCGACGAAACCGAATTATCTCGATCACGCCGAAATCGCGGTGCTAATTTTGTCCCCTCCCCCCCTCTCGACATCGAACTTGATGCCGCTACCCTGTTCTCGTACATTTCTCTCTTTTTTTCCTCCCGGGCAGCGCTACGCATTTTCTGCGCGACCGCTCGCGAAAGTGGCGCAAGTGATAACGTTTTCGTAATTCGGCTTTATTCCCGGCACGAATCGAATGCGATTTGATTATCCGGAAAAAAATATCCGTAAGTCGCCACTTTTTTCGAAAAAAATTCCGTATTTTTGTCTCTAAAAGTCCCGTAATAAAATTACGCGGGATTTATTTAATCCGAAGAGCTTTGAATATAAATATGAATCTATGTCATTATATTTTACGCGATTATATATTTAATTCAGCTGCGAGTAATCTTTGCGGAATCGTATAATGTCTCTCTGACGTTGAGGTGTTGTGTGTTTAAAGCATTAATTTACCATTAAACGTATCTTTTGAACGTGATGCGATTCACCCAAAGTTTCGAGGAAAACAATGATAATTTTATTACTTTTGAAAAGCGAGAGACAAACTTTCTTTGACACAATTTCTTGCGTTCTCTGTAAAATTAACGTGTCTCGGGACGCATTCTCTCTCTTTCGCTCTCTTGCAAAATAAGCGCCCCAATTATAAATTAATGTGTCAACGCATTCAAGAGAACAGGCGACAGCGGCGGGCACAGCCATAATTTCAGATTTAATATGCACGTGTAAGGTCTGTCGCGAAATCCGTTACGGCGGCGACAACGAGGAGGTAATAGATAAATTTGGTTTCAGACTGCGTGTCCTTCCGTGAATAACAATCAAGAGCACGTTACGCACGTAACAACGAATGAGAGCAGTAAACCCCCCGACGACGGGAGGGGTAAGATTAACACGCTCGTAAAGCGACGAACAATGAAGGAAGGGAGAGATCGTTTTTGTTGCGAAGGGAGAAGTTCGTTGCGCGAACTCTTTAATCTTCGCGTCATAACTTCGCGGGGACGATTTCCTCTCGCGCTTAAATGCGAAAACGAAGGAAGCGTCGGAGAAATTTTGAAACTTTAATGACGCTACTAATACGGGGACAAATTACGTTACAGAAATTCGTTAGAAATTAAATTGTCGTCACGACGATCACGGCGCAGCGATCACATTCCGCAATAAATCGCAAATATTTATTCTCTCTGTTTGCGTTTTTCTTCCTTTTTCTGTCTTTCAAGCAACTTTTTTTATACACAATTCTCGTATTCCTTTTTTCTCTTTGTTAATTTCCGAGATATGATTATATCTAAAATTGAATTATAGAAGTTTCGTATATTTTTAAGATGTTTTTATTTAGTAAATGAATTTAGTAAATGAAGATGAAGAAGAGCAGCAACGGCAAGCATCTCGTTGGGATATATTATTATAGTTGCTCTAATTTACGTTCGGAATATTTGCAACCTCACGCGATGAGGATAATATTATCTCTCAGGTAACGGATCGATTTGTAAGTGGAAAACAAGAACATGTAAAGGCACGAACAAATTGTTTACTCTTTAATTCGATTATGATTCAATTCGCTGATTTATATTTTTGCTTCTATATTTTTGTTGAAGTGACTTTATTAAAATATAATTTATATATACAGAAAAATAATATAGAGAACTAAATAAAGATGACGTCAACAATAAAATTATCTATTTTTAATTTGATGCAAAATATTAGAGGCACAAGCAATCATAAAAAAATAAAAAAATAAATATAGAGAGAGAGAGAGAAAAAAAAATAATAAAATAAAAATCTTACAAATATTTCTCTGACGTACGACTATCGAACCTTTGTTGTTAATAAGAAATAATTTGAAAGTTTTTATTACAACTCTGTCAATCTTTTCAAATTCATTAATAAAGTTAGTTTTTTCTATATTTAAATGAAAACAAAATTATTGAATAAAAATTATACTCAATACGTAAAAATTAATATAATATTTTGTTAATATTTATGTTCCCGGTTATAGAAGTGGAGGGATTTAACATTTCGCTCTGGGACTGCATTAAAGCGGAATGAATAGTATTGTTGGTTTGCAATTATATATTGTAAACAGATTAGCGCAGTCCCATAATTTTCTATATAAATCATATATAAATCATATATAAATTCTATATAAATCATATATATATATAAATCATATATAAAGACACGGTGTCACAGAACAAATTCGTATCGGACAGCTCTTTGCTTTCCGACTGTTACACCCTCTCTTCAATGAGCCATCGCTCAAAAATATCAATCTTTCTATTTCTGTTTCTTTTTTTCTCCGTAATATTTTCAAAATGCGTTTAGATGGATTTTCACGTAGCCGGTTATATAGATTCTTTCTCTCTCTTTTTTTCCCCCCCGCATTGCGGATCATCGGGCCGTATTAACCCTCTCGTGGCCATACATTGGCGCTATACGGATCGAAACCCGTAGCGGGATTTAATAAAAAGGTTATTTCCCGCAACGGGACCCGGATAATTGGAGTCCGTATACGCGCCGCCATAATGAAGTTATATATTGATAAGAGCGCACCACCACCCCCCTTTTCCCATGCGAGCGAGAGACACACTTAAGGGAAAACACAGAGTTGGAGACGGGGGAAAGAGGGACAGGGAAGAGCGGATATAGATGAGACCGCACACATATGGGCCGGAAGGGGTTATCGACGCGGTGATCCAATCATCCCAAGACGCTGTCATGAAATTGCCTCCGGAGCTCTATTCTATCCGGGTGGCACGGCCAATTGCCCGTCGCCTCAGAAACTCTCGAAGAAACTTTGCTGCATTTCGGATTAAGTCGGCCGGGGCTTAAAGCCTTCTCTTCCACAGCCATCGCAGTGATCGGGCGGTGGAGCGTGGCCGTCGCGGCGACGGCGTCGTCGGCAACCGCCGCGCGGAGGCGATGGGGCTGAAAGAATTGTTCTTTCCAGCGAATTACGTCTATTAAGTCCGAGAAGCCGCGCCCGATATGAATGGGGCCGACGAATATAAAAAGCGCGAATATAACGAGCGTCTTCTAGTAGAGGCGAAATATACCTCGGCGTAAGAAAAGTCGATTAATAACTTCTCGCGTAAAAGTTAGCGGACGTTCCCGTTCTGTTAAGAATAATTGGGCCGAATGTGTCGGACGCGGAAATATTTGTTTCCTCCCGTTGAATCGCGCGCGATTACCTTCAGAAATTAGGACGTAACGAGAGCAAAACAGGCCGCATGCGCGAGCGAGAACGAGAGAATATTCACCGTGACGTTACATTTGTCGACCGGAACGATGATGAATGAATAAGCCTATATATAGCTGCGTGTGTGGGCGTGCGCGAGATGCGAACGGTTTAACAAGCGATTAGCTGCGAATAATTGTTTATGTGCAAATTGGCAATAAAGCCACTTATTTCCTTCATGCAAATTCACGCGTCAATAGCTCGTTAGTTAAACGGGAGGATAATGATGAATTTTTACAAGATTATTATCGCGTCATTATATTAACTTCTATGTTTCACAATAATTGCGATATTGTGTAGTCGTATAAAAAAAGAAAATCTCTTGAAGCTTCAATTTCGGGTACGTGTTCCGAAAAATTATGTATTACTTTACATTTGTAAAAATGTTTGTCTTTGCATATATGAAAATTTTCATTTCAAAAATTCCGTCCGCTGATAAATGGAAATATGAAAATGAATTTTTTACATGTTTGTCATGCGACACACCGGACGATGTGCATGTGCGAACTGCAACCGCGCGTGTGTTTTATAAGAGAAGGAACGCAGCACACACGAAATGCGACAATCGATAAAGGATATTTGTAGATAGTTTCCAATATGGGTTTATGGAAAAGTGATATTGGAACACGAAGCTCTCGTAAAACCAGCCAAAAACCAATGTGACATTTTCAATCTGACGATTTCACTGTCCGAAATAAATGAGAAGCTGACGTTTCGTTGTAAGAACATTGCTACACCGCAAAAACAATATTGCGATGTATAACATATAACAGTTGTCTTTATTTTTTTTTATTTCTTATTTTTCAATTTGTTCTCATTGATGCGCTCTTAAAAAATCAAAAAATAGGAATAACCAACATCATCAAAATTTAATGTACAATCTCTTTAATTAGTTGGATAAAAGAGTCGAGAAATCCGAAGTGTTATTTGATATTTTAACGTAGCACTATCAGGAAGTACTTTGTAGTTTTCTCTTAAAAGAAAAACGTGTATAAAATGTGTTTTGAAGAATGTTCGTGAGTCGTGATACATATCCACGCGCATACTTGTGCTCTTGTCTCTTTGAGAGAAAAAGAGAGAGAGAGAGAGAGAGAGAGAGAACGGATATGACCCAATTACGCCCACAAAAGGGGAATAGCACGCGTATCGCGTATATAAAGTCTCATAAATAGCACATAGACGAGATTACTCTATACCAGTGTTCTCTATACAGTGTCTTCTTGAAAACTGCAGGAAGCTGCATACATTTTTAGCCTGTTTTATTTAAGCATTTGAGAGTGAAATACTCTCTTCGTCCAGTTTCTTTTCCTCGCCTGCTTCGTTGTTTCGTCTTTATTGCGCGGCATGCATTTTTTAAACGCGATTCCTTCGAGATAGCGCGTCGGTGATGTACGATGCCAGTCGATATCGCGCAATGTCATAAGAGGTTGATGCTCTAATTTCACGGGAGTGTATGCTGGGCACACCCTAGAATGGCATGTCGATGCATCTTCCTCGAGATGGATATGTTGAATTAATATACGTGGAATGAAATTTATCGACACGAGTTTGTACGGCCATATTTTTCACGCTTGCGTCGCAAATTGAAAGGATGCGCGCTGCTGCTCCTGACGAAATATGCACACACATATACATATGTCCGTATACGTACGTATTTCGAAAATACTCATGTAGAAAAGAGATCTGATTTTCAGCGGCGTTTCGCGTTGCTTGTAACGGGAATTCGCGTGTGCACGATAACTTCATGCGATATACTTATATTATTATTATTTGACTTGCGTCGCGCTTGTAAATTGCAAACAACGTCAATATGAAGAGAACAATTCCGCGCGGTGTAACACTTGGCAAATACCATGTCAGAATTACTGAAGTATGCTGACGCGGAAGATGTGTGTATCCGAACGATTCTGTTAATTCAATACGCCGAATGTTAGCGCGCGTGCGCGCACACACACGATATTACACCCGTGCGTCTCCCTTGTAATTTAATCGTTCCTTAATTACTTTGTGCACGATAGTGTGCATGCCTCCCTTATGAACTTAAATGGTACTGCTTGTCACATCGTGCTTCCGTCGTCTATTAAGTCTTTGACAGATGTCAACAGAATCGATAATACGTATATTATGATGCAAAAGATTTGATCTTTCGAGAAAATTATTCATTTAAGAGAGAAATATCGTTCGTTTCAGAAACATTTGATCTCTTCGCAATGTGTTGTTTTTAATATTCATGAAAAACACGATGTAAAGTACAATTAATAAATTTTTCTTTACACGCTTCTTTATATATTGACGAGTTAGGAACGTAATATGGCACTGATCCCAGAGCGACGTTTTGAGAGAAGGAGACACATTTACAAAATGAAACGTTATAAAACACTTTAAAGAACAGTTTACGTGCCTCATGCGTCGAGAGACTTCCTGCAAAGTAGCAGGTCGGAGTCGTTACTTGAATGACGCACATATCGCGCCTCATTACATCAGGATATGCCGCTATAATACAAGTGAAAAACGATGCTCTGTCGCTCGAAAATATTTGCACGTACCGCGTGTTTTTGTTCGCTGCTGTTCCGAGATTTTCTCATTGCACAATGCGTGATTAATGAAACAATTCTATCACGAATAATGGATTAGTAACATAACTTGTATGATTTATACATCTTGTTTCATTTTTTTTTAATTTCTATTAAAAAAAGTTTTAAAACTTTCCTTAAAATTTTCTAAAATTTTTTTGAAAACTTTTATAACGTTAATGCATGACGAGAGCGATGTATGCGTGTATATAATTGCATTTGAGTAGAATTCCGGAGCGGTTGTCTATGTTTTTTCTTGGTCACGAAAGAAATGCGGTATTCTGCAACGCACTCTGTTCTGCAACGCAGAGAAAACATTCTGCTTCATATTCTGTTCTCGAAGCGGTTCTTCAAGCGGGAGCGACGTTAGAAATCCCGGAAAGAAAGAGGGCAACGAGCGCGGGCGCGGGCGAAAGCACGAGAAAAAAGAGACATGAGAAGGGGAGGGAAGAGAGTTGGAAAAGGGTGACGGGAAGAAAATGGTCGGTGCCGGTTTTCTTAACTACTCGCGCAAGAACGAGGGATTGCGCGTTGCCTTCTTTTCTCCGGGAACGCGTTTAATTTAGCCCCGGGAGCGAAAATCGAGCGAGTCACGGTAAACCGACGGACGAATAGATGGTGCACTTACGGGGAGATAAGTGGCAGCGGTGCCGGCTCCTTGTTTG
>QVNW01000895.1:0-50111 GCA_014825475.1 Pseudomyrmex flavicornis | reverse complement strand
CATATATACACGCGCGCGTATTTCCGCACAACATCCTGCGATCGGCTCGAATGACCGTGTAAGATATATTTCTTAACTTGTTAATGTACATACAGTCATCGGAAACTTCCGCAAATGGTGGCCGTAAAAATAATACTATTCTCTCAAAGAGTTTGACATTCACGTTTTCAGCGTTTATAACGTTGGTACGCGTGAAACAAATCGTCGTCGGTATCCTTTTGCATCGAATTACGAGAAAATTCCGCCACTGGATTTTCATAACGATCACACGCAGGACTTGAGCTTTATATTCGCGTAAACGGAGGTAGAAAGATGCATCCGCGGAGAACTCAGTAGAAACTACGATAAAGCCGCGACGGAGCTTGGCGAAGAAACAACCGCGCGTAAAGTTAATAATGCAACAATTGCTGTCGACTACACGCTTTCCCTCTTCTCACGTCACAAAATCGTTTCTTGATATAATTTAATTAGCCTCATACGCACGTTATAAATTGTTACAAAAATATCATACAGAGTTAACGGTGTACCAGTAGTAGTAGTAGTATATGCAACGCGCACTGCGAAAGGAAACAAGTTTTAAATTTAAAAAATCTATTTTTTTATAAAAACTGACTGAATCGATTTATTTGCTGAAAAAATTAACGGTTTTTGCTTTGTTTGCTTCTCGCCGATGTGCAAGCAGAAAATAAAATATTAGTAGAATACATCAACTTTATCAAATCGCAATAATAGAATATGATATTTAGTCGAAAAGAAACTTTGAGAACTTTTCAGATTTTTTTCGAAATTTTGCTCGTTTCGAGCGTGTTGGCGGGTGTTATATGCACGCTGTCATGGTCGAACGAGCCGCGATATTTTGACGTCAAAGTCAGCTTTGTCGAAAGCTGTGAAAATACGCGAAGGAAGATAAAAAGGTAAAATCCAAGTGAAACAAACATGCAAAATAGTTTGCAAAGAGATTATTGCCTATTAAACACGATATTGTTACTTTTTATGTCTCATACTTATCTAAAAATTGTTGCAGTTGTTATAAATAAATCATTTAAAATCGAGCCAAGTTTTTCTCTAATCCGGCTCACTCGTGTTGCAGCGCTGCTCGATCGGCGATTCTTACCCGGCGTGATATCTGGCCAGGATATATTTCGCCGACGCGCACCAAGCGCACGAATTCCATCAGGACGGTGGGATGATCGGGAATATTCGCATAGTTTTGCACGGGAACTCCGATAGCCGAATAACGTGGTTAAGGAGAGGAGAACGGAGTGGTAGCTATCCGCAACATGTCTCTGCTTTCAAGCAGCAAGACCGTTTCTGAACTTTTCGGAAGGGTGTACGTGTAATGATCGCGCGTAATGATTGCGCGCGACGTCAAGCGGCGAATTGACAAGAAATGAAAGTTAAATCAGACGCAAAAGAAACGTTGAATGACACATCGCTAAAAGAAAAAGTCAATCAAATGAAAAAACAAGCAGAGTAGTTTTAATATATATATATATATATTTCTTTCGAGAATCTCTCTCAATCTCTCTCAGATGGTGCAAACGCTACGTAATTTAAGTTACATTTCTTACATCTATTTCAGAATTTTACAAAAAGAAAACAACATACAATACTCACGAGACATTCTGCATACGTTGTAAAATTGTGAAAGATTAACGGTGCGCGCGCGTTTTCATTCGAAGAAAAGAACCTTTCTTTTCAGTTCAAGTTTCGTCTTGCGTTTCTTCGCTATTTTCTTCTTTGTATTTAATATCCATGCATACGACATGCCGATGTTATCCGTTCTCCCGAGCGGGTTTCGTCTCAACGTGCGAATCGAAAGCGGAAGCTCGACTGCGACAATGGGAACGAGACATCGTCACGACGCCGGATAATCGAGAATATTCGTATAGTTTTGCAGCGAAGTGGCAGCGATAGGTGAATAAGGTGGGTTAGGCGAGGAGAAACGGCGAGGAGAGCTGTCCGCAACACGTCTCTGCTCTCAAGCAGCGAGGTTGCCTCGAGGCATCCAAGTTTACTCGCAACTTCACCGCCAACTTCTCAATATTCATCCCAATTATATACCGAAGCTCATGCACAATTGCCAATGGAATCCGTACCGGCGCCTTCATACACACCCGAGAACGAGAGCGCTGTATTCGCGTCCAGCGAAATGTCTTCAGCTCACAGTTTATCTTAGAGGAAATGCGAATTTCTACAATTTACTTTTTACAGTCGCGCAATATCCTGTCTTATATACCTAAATTCGAGATAAGATTCTGAAAATTTCAGAAAAGTATATTAAACTTGAAATTAACTATTATTTACTTTGTAATATTGCTATTCTTTCAATATTTTTATTAAAGAAAAATTATATCTTTTTTTTTGAAAAGATCCTTACATTAGTATTAAGCTTATTAAAACTTTTTAGCTCTTGCGCTCATGTTTTTCCATTCTTGAAAATTTTAAGAGTATTTTTGTGTTGTTTTATATATCTCACAACTATAAATATAGGAATAAAAGTATTTAAAGTGAACTTACTACTTGAGCTGATAAAATGACAGATGCAAATGATAATAAATGTCATCTACATTTTATTCTTTCTACAGATTTTTATCTTAAGAAATTTGATTTAAATGTATATCTTTGTCTCAATATCTTACATGATTTGTCAATGATATATTAAGATAAAATACTTTTAATGTTTCGTTATTTCATTATAACAGACTTATTAAAAATTGATGTAATCAAAATTAACTTTATTTTTTCACTTTTTGATGAAAAACCACTCTTGAAAGCAAACTAGTGAAATCTCATGAATACTACACAAGTGCTATCTATAATATAAAAGTAATACAGGTTGAGAGACAACAGATATCGATGTCACATGTGTGACAAGAGTAACACTCTGCTGGTTGTGTTATATCGACAAAATTAATTGCATCGTGAGATAAAATTTTGCAGGATGGGTAAAGTTTCACGCGAAACCGTAGCTCTGTATTGACACATGTGCGTATATCGCAACATTCCCCAGAGAACTATATACAATCTAGATATTTCATTTTTTATTTATACGTAATATGATTTTGACAATGTTAGTACACATTACACACGCGGATTACGCCAGCATTAATTACGAGTACACGTCATTTGCTGTATGCCATGTGAAAATATATAGGTAGGGAAAGGAATATCGTCCCTAAAGCTTATACTTATTTGTATGTACAACATAATTGTACAATAATAAAAAGAAACTCTTTTTGACGTTGTTCAATTGTCTTTACATATACATGTATATTTACGTGGATAAATTTACTTTCAACAGCAAATCATAGTTTTTGAGTTGCGCAGCTTTCTTCGTTCTTTAAATGAAGTTTGCAATTTTTGTATCTCTTTTTTCGCGAATAGGACTCAACTCGGTCGTTCTAACGACACATTAGAATAATAAGACTTTGAAGTGCATTAAGGTCTACCCAAGGATCCTCTCTTCGTACACCGACGCGTTTCTTGGCCCGTACATATATTTTAATTATGGCCTCTGCCTTTCTCGCTGTCACTCGCGCGTTTTCTCTTGCGGGAACCACGGACCTCGAGTTTCATCGAGAAGAGGACAACGAGATTTTCCTCATGCACTCCTTATTACGCGTGGCCGAGTGAGGTTGCCGCGCGTGTACCGGAAACTGTGTATACTCGTTCTTTTCTCTCTCTCTCTATCTCTCTCTCTCTCTGTCTCTCTCTCTCTCTCTCTCTCTCTCTCGGACGGTTGGTAAAGCCGCATTGATAATATAAAAGATCGCTTGAGAAGCCGCGCACGTCTCGCGTAATGTATGCGGGGAAACCGAGTAAAACAAAACAGTTCTGCTGAAATTGAATACAAATTTCTGGCTCGTTCTCTTCCTTTCTCTCCCGTTCTCTGTTTAGCCGCCGCCACACTCGACGCTAGAAATACGGAGGCGCCTTACTGCTTCCGGCGTGGATATACGAAAAATTATGTTCGTCGTAATGACGATAAAAACGGAGTGCAGTAGCATGAGTCCCATTTCAAGCGAACCACCAAGGTTGCTGTGTATCGAGACGAAGTACCGATATCTGATATCGACATCGAAGTCAACAAAAACTATCGATGATATACTTGTGATATTGGAAAGAAAGATCGCTGCCTGTAAATATTGCAGCCCTTGCTTCATATCTGTTTTGAAGATTAATATTTTTAACTTGCGTGACGACTATACTTTAACGGTAACAAGAGAGATAAAATATAATATGACGAATATATGAAAAATATGAGAAGAAAATGAGAGAGAGAGAGAGAGAGAGAGAGAGAGGGAATATATTTAAGAAAACGTTGACAAGACCAAGCTCTAGCGTGACTTCTGGTTCAACACGTCACAAATACTGTAATAATATTAGCTCTTTCACATATATACAAAATCCATTTCGGTGAAAAATACATGTGAAAAATAATCTGATATAACAAAAGTAAATAAAAATTCAATTTAATGATTTCATCTTTGCCTTTTCTGTATCATTTTCTTCCAATGTCACGAATGTTAAATCGGCAAACTACAATTTTTGCCTTCTGTACTAATAATAATTTGAAATGCTTTTTTTCATTACCTTTTTTTTTCATTACCTTTTTTCTCTCTAATAATAATTTTTGTATAAAACGTAATATCGTGAAATGCTTTCGTAAAAGCTTTTGTAGAGAGATTCTATTAGAATTGCGAGAGTAATCCATTTATTCCAATTCTTCGCAAGTAGTATGCGCCGCTTATAACAATATCGTTATATTATTAATACCTTAATTAAACAATTCAATGATTGCGGAAAATTGTATTGAAATAAATTTGTTTTTGTTAAACTTTGGATTTTAAATCATGACACGTATTAATTTTAAATTTATATCTTTTTAAATTTTCTTTTATCTATGTTTTATGAAGTAAAAATACAATAGTTTAAATCAATACGCATACATAAATCACTAAATTTGATTAGCATCTATAGTCGTGATATTTCGTCGTAACTAAAGTACCACCGAGTGCGCGATTCCATTCTTTTGAGAGAGTCTTTTGAGAAAATCGTGTAACGCGATCTACGAAACTAAATAATAATGACGATATCGATTCCTTGCGAGTTATCACTTTCGGAGTCGAAACGAAGCGCGCGCGCGTTTCCAACTTTATTCTATCTTCGAAATTAGTTCAGCCGTCTTGGCACGTCTTTGTCGAGCTGTTGGTGATAAAGTTTAGTATGCTAATTCGCGGAACAGCTGTGCGGCTCCGCCAGCCCGAGCAAAATACCAAAATTATTGAATTTAAATTGCCGTAATTAAAACGTCTTACAGCCGACGAATTTCTAGATTTTCAATGATTTCAAAGTTTGTATTAATATATCGACGCCTGCCACGTGCATATATCGCACGCGTATTACGTAGACCTTACATGTGGAATCATTTTGTTACCGAATTTTTAAAATATCTTTGCTCTTTTTAATAGAAAAATTAATAAACAATCTAGAAAGTATAAAATTTTTTCTCTAAATAGACAAATTTTAGCAAACGATGTTTTAATTGTTTTTTTATTTCATTTAATGAATTGCAACTAGATGTGGTGCATGTTGGTAAACACTACATGTAATCGTCTCATTTAATTATATCTATAACGGAGCAGCAGTTCAACTTTCGTAAGCTCTAGATGTCAGTACCTAACAACTTAAATACAGGCGAAACTATGCAAATGGATTTCCGCGCGTCCTGACTATTAATTAATATTCACAATGCCGCAATAGCACGGTTTTATCGCAAATCGCGACTAGATTTCCGAGCGTTACGTCACGTTACTATCCTCTCCTTTATTGAACCGTTTAACTTCGCCATTGGCAGACTTCCGGAACGCATTTGGTGCACAATCGCCAGAAAACGCGAGCGCGCCGCATTTAGCGAGCGCGTTTCTCGCGCGTGCGCTCTCGCTCGCATAAAATCGGTGCGCATTAGCGACAGCGGGACAGTTCAGATCTGTCGCGTTTTGGTTTAATCGTTTCCCATGCATTCCGCCGTGCCCATTGTCGTGGCTCTATAATAATTTAATGCCAGATATAATAAGTTACTTGCTGTCTGGCCGGCTGCCAGGCTTGCCCTATTCATTTCCTCCATGAAAGCCGAAAAGCGACCGAGCAGATGGAGCGTTAACTTATGGACTGTCTCTTGATGGTGCCGCCATCGCGCTCGCTGGCGGTGGACGTGCTCCAGTGAATTTAAACGTCGTCTGATCTTAATTGGTCAGCCCCTAATTGAGAGGCTCATTAAAGGCTATTAATGCGCTATAAGCCAACGAGATCCTTTTCTTTTCCTTTTTCTTTTTTATTTCCGCTCACGAACAATATGCAGATATTAAATCTTGACGGGTTAATATCTTAAAAAATATCCTGGTGTAGTCTTCCTCGAGATTTCCAAAGTTCTTTTACTTTTGCATTCGTATGAAAAAACATCTTAAAGTGTTGAAGAAAGTAATAAAAAACTAAGGTACATTTATATATAACAAATATAATTATCTCTCGTTTATGTCCTGGATTATCCATTAAGTTAATTTATCTCTTACAGAAAAAGCCTTTTTAATAAACCAAGATAAAACGCTTGCATCATCAGCTCTTGGCAAGCGCGAGAGCAATCGCACTAGACATTTAATTTCAATTAACATCGCTGTCGAAATTATGCCAGGCGCAATTCAGCATCAGAATGTAACGCGTCATGGCCGCGCGACTCAAGCAAGTGTCTGGCGGAATTAATCGTCGGTTAAAATGTGTTCGGCCGATGTTGCGCGACAAATTAATTCCCAGGGCGCTCTGTAAATACGGCGTATTATTGTATGCCACCTGCGATCTATCTGCTATTAGCGTCAGCTTGATATAGATTTAATCAAAGGTGATAACGCTGCCCACGCGCCATGGCGAGCTATATCGATTCGCGGACAGGATCGATGCAACTCGGAAAATACGCGTCAAAACGTTATAACAGAGAATGCATTCGACGCGTAATCAAGTGCAAGCGACCCGTTTACAGCGCGTGGATTACGCCGCGAAAAGTTCTATACAAATTTGTTGTTACAAATCGATTTGATAGTTGACGAAACGCGGTTCTCCAAAATGATCGAACCGATGTTTCGAGTGTTGCATTCGATTTTTAGCATCGTCAAAAATTTAAGCTGCGTTTTTTTGTTTTAGACAATCTATATACTGCTACAACTTTAAAAAGTATAATCGAGCTTTTATTTTTTAAAAGCAATATATGTTAAATTAAAAGAAATATTTGTTAAAAGAAATATATAAACAAACTCTCGTTAGACTTTAGATAATCAGAACTGTTGTATACTGTCTATGCTGTATGCTGTATAGTATAGCTTTGAATGTATAGTGTTTTATTTACAACAAGAGAACAATTATTACATTTTTCGAATGTTTAGAGTTCCACTATTAAAGCTCTTTCAAAAAACTGATGTAGTCGAATTATTGATGAAAATTTTATTAACAGGTATATGGCCAAAAAATGAAATTAAATTCTTGCAAACTAACATTTAAATTGGTTTACCTCGGAGCGATAATAATTATTGTAGTAAACGAAAACTTTGCAGCATTTTTTGCAAACTTCAAAAAAACTATTTATTCTTACTAAATTAACTTAGATTTTTGAAATATTAATTATACTGCTTAAAAAACAATCTCATCAATGAAAAAAAGATAACTAGAAAGTAACATTTGTTGAAATACATTGGTAAAGTAAATGTATATATAATATTGATATATTTCTCAAATATATCTAATTTTACACGTTGTAAATATAATCTTCTTTACTTTAAATAAGTTTTTCACGTGATTTCTTAATCAATAAGGAGTAAATCTGTTTATTTTTATTTTTTTATTTTTCTATTTATAACGGTTTTATTTTATTATCTTCAATATATATTTTGTCGTAAAATAATCTATAAAGTTCAATATTTTTATTTTTTAGAAATTGAAGATACGCAAACAATGACTTACCTATTACACAAAACTGAATTATCCAAAGAAGATAAGTGTTTCCTTCTCCCTAGATAATCTACTAGTCGCTAGTAAAAGATATTAATTGTTAGTAAAAGACCGTCGATACTTTGATCGACAACGGAAAATGTACCGACATTTGGTGTGTACCTAACTTAAAATTAGTATTATAATAATAACTTTTAATTTATTATCTAAATATAACATACATTTTTAAATTAAATATAACGTATATATATATAAAAAGTCGTTTACTTTTTAAGATAATTCAAATAGTGCATCATATTATCTGAAACGATAAGTTAACTAATGTTGGTAAATAAACTGAGGAAATATAAAAAAAGTGTAAGTCACTTTTTCAACGCATTTATAAATAATATTTAATAATATTTAATTAATTAGTTGCTGATTAATCTAGATCACAATCTGTAAGAGAAGATTTTGAAAGAGATTTTGAGATGTCTATCAAAATGTTGGTTTATCAGACAAAAGAGAAAGTAAAAGAGAAAAAAGACACGTTCAAACTTTAACGAAATAGTGAAACTTATCATAACTATTAAAAAATTTTTAGAAACTATAAATATTATGTGAAAACTTTATTGAAGTTATTTCAAAAGTTACTTCCTATAATAAACAACATAGCATTTGACAAAACATCTTAAATCTTCTTGAAAATTATATGCATTATCGGATTGCATACTAGACGTGTGCAATTAATTCCTCTATTTAACAAACGTTGCCAAATATATTATCATATGAATAGCAAATGCTCCACCATTTAAGACCACGAACCGGTGCGAGCCAACGATTACACCGGCATTGTTTCGAAAATCCTCGTCATTCCGCTCTGTTCCAAGAGCCGCCAGGATATCCAACATTAAGACATTGATCCCACAATTTTTTCGAGCCGCGGCAACCTCCTTGAAATATCAGATTTTACAGAGGCGTGGAGTTTCTTGCGGATTTGATTCAGACCGTAATCGCTGAGGGGTACACTTCTCACCGTTCCCCAAGGAGCAGGACCCAATACGAGTCCGTTGATCAGTGTTCGCGAAGTTCACAGTCGTGGAATCCCATATTGCCGTGAACACGGATGTCGCGTGAGCGGCATGGAGCGGAGAAAGTTGAACCGCGCATACAATTTGAATAAGGGCGACGAGATGATATACATGCAGATTTCCCGTTTACGCGGTTGCCATAAGTGACTCGGTCGTCGTCGCTGTCGCCGACGTCGCTGTATAGAGACTTATAGCGAGCGGAAAGTTTAATTCGATGAAACTTCGGCCGACGCGCATGGCATCGGGCTGTGCTGTCTCTAAATTGCGCCGCGGCTTATCTGTGAGCAGGCGCGCGAAGAATTAAACCCGCAGATTCTATCCTGTGTGCGCGCGCGCGCGCACACACACACACACACACACACAACCACTCTGACAAACATTTTCGAAATTCGTCCGGTTACGCGAGGTTTTGAATGAAGCGGTTTTTATCGTGCCCTTTTGTTTCACCGGAAAATGGTCTGTTGTTCTCCGCGGAGATTTATTTCCGATACGAAAAGCTACAGTATGCAGTAAAATTATTTTCTCTATAGAAGATATATCTTTTTTTACATCTTTTTCGTACAGAATATTAATTACGCGCTATTTCTTATGTTTTTGAAATAATATTACGTATAATTACGTTATTTATTGCTATAATTATTTTTCTTTTATAATATTTAGGTTGAAAAACACGTACGATATTTGTACAATTTATTCTGAGAAACTAGGCTCATTATTTAAAAAAATAGCATTTGTTTTTACGAAGCACCAGCAACTTTTCGGCCCGCTCACTCGCACGAAGTTTAAACTAGAATTAGCGACACGGTTGGCCTGGAACGGTCGAGGTTGTAACTCACCGGCTTCCACCGTCGCTGTACGATTGTATTGCAAGTTTGGACCGAATTGTGGTGCGCGTCCGACGAGGAATATTACGTATGTCTGATTTAAAACACGCTCAGCTATTGTGGATTCATTACGCCCCGCTTGTTTCACGTATCGAGTACGATTCCGCTTGTCACGTATAAACATCGCTGAATATATTCCGTAGTTTCATTTAACCCTGAAACTATAGAACTTTCTTCAAATCCATCTGTTATCTAAGATTGAATCTTTTTTACTGGCAAATGTTATAAAAAGTAATAAGAAAAAAAACAAAATCATATTTAAAGTACACCACGAGAGTTTTACAAAGAGAAATATGTTCTTTCTGATAATTTAATTTCTTCAATATATTTTCTTGAGTGCTGGATATATTTGCACAATGTAATTGACGAGAAAGAACTTCAAAGCGATCTTGCTTCGAGCTTATGCGTCTCTAGTTATTGTGCATTCGGCTTTTATATATACTGTCGCAAGCAGCTTTTACGCTCTCAGCCCGTTCGCCCATGACGCGAACGACATCAAAGCAGAACATGTAAGTCAACAACGCAACGAGGTGGGTCGCGACGAGCTCCGGATCCATAATTATACAGCAGTAGCGTGTACCTTTTGCTATTGTAAAGTGTACCTTTAATCGCACTAATTTTCTAGATCTAATATTTACGAATCTTTCCTTGATGAAAACGGCTTAATAACCACATTGTCGGGAATGAGGTTCTCGACTGCGAGTTCAATAATGAAGCGGCAATCGAACAATCTACGCCGCTGGAGAATTTTACAAGATGAAATTTGCTTAACAATAATTTACCACAGATATGTTTTCGATTAAATCCAATGCAAGTTTACGCGCCATTGACTTTCGCATCTTTTGTACATTATCGCGAAAATGACATCTATGTTTGCATACGAACAGTCACCGCATTTATCAAACTACTTTACATGATTGCCGAAAGCGTAAACGATTCCGCTTTCGAGATCATACATCAGTTTTTAAGAATAATCGATCAAACTTTTCAATACAGCGCGGAGGCACAAAAACAGAGAGAGAGAGAGAGAAAGAGAGAGAGAGAAAGTCCTTTCGATTTAATATACCATTAAATGTGCCGCGCGTATCCGAAGGTACTTCATTCTACCACTTCCTTCCTCCGACCACTTCGTGCTTCCGCATTGAAAACTTAAATTGTGCGCATTCACCTTGCCGGATTTTTACTTCCCACGAATTACTACCCGCGAATTAATCTTATTTCAATATTGATAAAGTCGGTCGTAAGTCACGGCGTCGATCGCGGTTCCAATGCGCGCCGATAAATCACTTCACCGGCTGTCAACTGGTTGAAAGTTGCCTCATAAACTCACTTGCACTCTGACACTTTATTCCCGCGAGTGCTTCTTATTAGAGATGACATTTGTGGAAAGAAACTGCAGTCAGTTCTACTCTATATATGTATGTGTAAAATTGAATTGTGTAATTAAGAAACAATATTTGAAATTATCAGAGAAAGCTGTAAACTATACTCCCCTAATCAAAATTGTTCGTATTGATTTTTTTAATAAAAAAATGTAAATATAGATGTGAATATAGTTACGTAAATTACAAACAAAATCAAACACCATACTTAGCTCGCTATTATGGGAGAAAAAAGAAGCGGAGGTTAAGAAAGACATAGTAAAAGTAATAGCTCGTTTGTACCGCGGAAACGGCCGGCCGAGAAAATCGATATCACTCACAGTATTGAAGCCACGGAAAGCGGTGAGAACCTTGCGGGTTGGTTTCTTAAGCCGCGACGATTTCTTAGTTGATGGCGAAATGGCAGTGTTTAGCATGAGAAAACGCCCCACAAAGAGCAAGCTCGTTATGACACTAAATCAACCGCCATAAAAACTCGTTGGGAAATTCTGATAACAGCCGAATGAGAGAAGGGACAATGAGAAAAATTCTTCCTCTCCAGGCCTTGAACTCTCACAGAGTCATAAAGAGTCTAAAGTCATTGCATTTTTTAAGGTACGCTGAAAAGCAAGGCGATAAGAAGAAAATAACGTCAATACAATGATATCTAAGAATACCGTCGCATGTGTAAAGCAGTTTTAAAAATGCAAGAAAAAACTTGATGTAATTTTAGTCGAACAAAGCGCACAGATCTACTTCGGCTTTATACTTCTGTTTAATATTTTCTTCCATTTTTCAATTTTATCAAAATATATTCATTTCTCAACAAACAAACAGTAACAAAACTGCGTTATCACAAAAATATTGGTCATTTTCGAAAGATAAAGTCTGCTGCGCTAAAATCAATAATCGATGTGATATGACATGCATATGCGTGTGGCGTGTGCAGTTGGAGCGTGAGGGAGTATTTGCGAGTTTTTATGGCCATTGGGGTTAGCCTCCTTGTAAAATTCATTGTGTAAAATATCGCGCGCGTTTCGCGAAAGTATGCGACCCACAATTTCTCGCCGGGATATAAAAGATAATTAGTTGTTAATGCATTTACAGCGATATGCAATATTGCGACTGTTTGTGTCTGCCAAGTGGCGGTTCAATTTAAATAATGTACGCTAAAATCGGACTTAATACCGTGCCTTTTCCCTCGTGCGATAAAACTTCGCGCGTTTAATTCCCCGACGATTATCGAAATAAAAGCCGAATTTATGCTCGCGAAACAAACGATTCGAGCGAGTATTACCGACAACGGTGTGCATTCTCGGCCTGGCGATGCGCACACACGCTCAACAGATTATTACGCTTTCAGGTCGATATAATCTCATATTGTAACAATGCTGGAAATATTGTTATAAAAACTTAAAATCCTGATGAAAAGCAAACCGTATTATAGACGAGGTATATGTTACGCAATTAATAGTCTCTCTTCTATTTAGTTGCGCAAATATAGATTATTTTTTCTAATACAAAAAATGTACGAACTTTTAGTTAATAAATTTTAAAATTTGTTACAAGTCTCGTTATCTTTCTTTATTATACACACACACATACTCTGATGCAAAATATTTATAATTGACTGATTATGTTAATAAATCAATCGTTATGAATACGAAAATGTTAATAGAATCGAAGACTGATCGTGATCTGCATACTACATAATAAGCACAACGAAAGGAGATAACAATTGAAATTTTATGTGAACATGCTATTTTCATGTTTGCATCGCGCATTTAAGGCTAAACGCGACCATATGGTTTCGAGCTGTATTCGGATATAACCGGTTGCTTATGTGCACGATGTCTGCGAGGGATTACGTCAAGACAGCCCATATTCGACGTTACACGCATTCCGGAAATTCGACTCTTGTGGTTTCAAGGTGGATCTTTGAACATTGTACAGACAGATGTATGTCGACTCTAAATATTTAGCAAAGTTACCAGCAAAGTTACTGCACGCGAAATGTCACCAAGTCGAAATTTCGACTTCAAGGTGCAATTTCGTAGAATATCTACACACAATAATTATTAACGCGAGCACAGAGGTGATAAATACAAAACTTGCGATATACTCTATTTTTTTTTGTGACGTCAAAACTTCTATATTTAGACATATAATAAGTATTACTTTATAAAATAAGTTTTAGTTTAAATTAAAACAAGATGATTTTTATATCGTTTGTTTATTAATCCTATATATTCTATTTTATATTCTCTTATTCTAAGGCTTGTTTTTACAAGTGTTGAGTGATTCAGTATGTCTATTCAATCCAAACTATACTTGTATTCAAATAAACACGCGACGAAAATTGAGTAATACACATCAGAACTATTCCAATCCCCGATGTGCTTCTGAATACCACAGAATGTATTGATGTAACGACTGATTGATGTAACGATGTTCGATTCACATCAGAACCATAACTCAATAGATCTCTGATATATTATTCCGCTCGTAAGATCAACTACGCAGGATTCTCGTTAACGTGAAGCGTTTGGTGTACCGACTGCAGGCTTGAACAAATACCCGCCGACAACGGAGGCTACACCATGAGCAGTATGCCATGCTGCACGATCCCGTATAGACGTGTAACAGGCGGAATATTTTGCTCTAGATCCGTTCGATCAGTCCCGTCCCATCTGAAAGCACGCGCTGGCACGTATCCTTTTACGTACAGTCGCGAAAGCCGGCCTACACGTTTCGATGGAGCTCATGAAGCCTCTCACTAAAGCTTGTTTCAGGCTAACAGAGTAGCGCAATCCGTTCAAAAGAAACTGAAAACACCCGTTTGACTAGATCCGACATTACCGTCGGAATAGTTTCATCAAACCACTTCTGTCCCAAAATCTCGACAAACTCTCCGCAAACACGTTCGATAAATACTCGCACGCGATCAATAGCCGATTACCGTTCAACATGCTCGAGCAAACACAATCAATATAATTTATATACCTAACAACTAAGCCACAAGCAAATGTTGATAGCATCAATAGAAAAATAAGTCTATGAGAGAAAGTAAGAATTAATTACTGAACTTTATTACTATACATGTACATATACATTATGTACATATATATTATGTACATATTCTATACTTTACGTATTATAATTTTTCGCACGAAAGTCAAAATTATTATTTCAGTGATTTAAAGCTACGAGGTTCGCGTATATTCGTGGATTATTGATGATGACACGCAAATAAATTGTGATTTGAAGCGTAGAAGTCCCGTTGTTTGGCTTCATAAAGATCCGTCTTATAACTCGAAAGAAATTCGTAATTTGACAACACTTTCAATAGAAAAGCTCCGTGATTGCGCAAATTCACTGACCCATGGATTGCCAAGCCTTTGAATAAAGCACTCATAGATCATAGCTTCTGTAAGCTCGTGAACACCGATGCTGCAACGTTCGCAATCGAGAGCTCTTATCGCGCCCACCAGCATTAACAGCAGTAATTGTCGATGGAGGCGAGCCTGCAGCGCATACTTGGCAACGATATTCACATCGATAAGTTTCTGTAAACAGAAACGTTACGCGTCGCTACCAATGTGCTGCAGTTTGGCAATACTTGTCGAGTCTTGTCCGGACTTCAGAAGTTCATAGTGCACGGTGTAATTATCAACTTCAAGGATAGTGGAACGAATGAAGTTTGTCAAAAATTTTAATGCGCTAATTATCATATTTTAATTAGATGACAAGCAGCAAGACTTATGTACGAGAACCTTTTCAGTATATACACTTTATCACAGTATACTTTAATAGAAATAAATTATTTTTTTATTATATCTTTAATTAATCAAATATACGCAAGATATTCCATGGTTTTGCAATACATATTTCGTTTTTTACTTTATGCTTATATAAATGCTTATATACGAAGATGTAAACGCTTTCATAGCTAGTAACATGGTGACAGAATTAGGCCGCGCGTCTAAAACGTGGGACAACCGCGCAAGAAGGACTGCGAGGGAGAGAGTTGGCAATAACCGACATCTAATATGGGCAAAGTTCGTCGATCCGTCAGCAGCGACAACATCATAATTCTCGCGTAGACGCCCGGCGGCAGCCGCGAGGTCGGGCGCAAGACGAACCCCCGAGATGAGCGTGTGTGTGCTCGAATGCACCCCCGATCTCTCGCGCAACGGTCATCCCCCGGCGGTGGCCGCGAAAACGAAGAAGCGAGAAAGAGAACACGCCGAGGTGATGAGAAGAGAAGAGAAGCAGTCTGCGCGTAACCGGTTCGCGCTTTATCCGCGGCGAACGCAGCAAAGTCATCGCGCAGGCGCGCCAACGGGAAGTGTCCCCCGCAGGATCATTTCGCGCCGCGACGCCGAGCGGCAGGTCTCATCCGCACCGGCGGCTGGTCCATGCGGGTTCAACGTCGTCGCGCGGGACGACGACGACGACGGCGACGACGAAAAACGACGACGACGACGACAGTTAAAGCGTGCGATGACGAATGTACGGCAGAGTCACGCGAGTTAATCAAAAACCGACCGAACCGAATCTGATCGCAATCAAAAAACGATCGAAATCGCGCGCGCGTCCCGGCCGGAGGATGCTGCGCCTCATACAGGGCACTCGCGATTCGCGCGTCGCGACGCTCGTTCAGGCGGAGGCCCCACGTGAGCGCGGCTGTCATCGGGGACGCGTGCAAGTGCACCTTGGCCGCCGCGCAAAAGCGCCCGCGGAATCGCGTCATCTGTGAGCACTCGGACGTTTATTATCGTTGTGGATTATCGTCGATATTTTACAATCGATACACGTGCGATAGCTTATCGATAACTAGTTGAAAATTCACCGCGAAATTTTGCTCTGAAAGTTATCGTTAAACTGGAGCTGATAGTTTTACTGTACACTGACAACGGTTTATTCTTTCCTGGTGTTAATCGTGATGTAGTGAGAATTTCCGTATTGGAGAACATCCACACAAATGTGCATGTAAAAAAAATTGCTTCAGTGAACAAAAGACGCGCATGAGATTTGAGAAGAAACTACAATGTCACGTTTCGAGTCTCTGTCTCGAAAAAGTGTTCTTTATTTGACAAAGAACTGAAGTCTTCGCTATAGGAAATACGACATAGAAAAAACACTGTACAGTGTGCACGAGACAAAAGAAATAAGAACAAAAGGATTGACGAGTGCAATATTGTGCTCGTTACAGTGAATAACGATTAACAAACAAGGATCGGTATAGTGCAGCGATCGAGGCGGTAAAAATGCTGTGTCGCTGGCTCGCCGTCTTGGTACTCGCTGGTTTTCTGCTGGTTATCGAGGCGATCGCGGTCAGCCAAGGTACGTTTACAACCTCGCTCGAAATCTCCAGAATGTTAGCGAGCTCAGTTGTCCGGCACGACGCTCCGTTCTCATCTAAAACTTACCACGTTCTTGCGGAAATGTTCGAGATAACATCGTCCTGCGGGAGTAATCTGCGTAATTGAATGTCAGTGATGAAATCTGATACAGTCCCTCCATTCTCGCCTTTATCCGACTACTTATTAGCAATGCTGAGCTAATCTCTGCTATTAAAGTGCCATTGATGAAGTACGTTCTGTATAGTTCGTTGCCTTTTTGCAATTAGTACACGCTGTAATTAACGACCGTAATGTGGGAGCGTAATCGTTGACGGTATACGTGTTGGTGTGTTTCACAAACACCAAACGTACATCGTCACAAGAAATCGCTGCTCCATTACGCTTCGATGTTAAGCTTCGAAAAAAAAACCTTTTCAAACTTCGTCGCGATCATCCACCTCTAATCACTGCGCGCGGTCTTACATTGCTAATCGCAAATTAATGAGGAAGCTCATAAGAGATTTTAAAACGCTAATTGTGAGTCCAATACAGCATACTTGAGATTTCAATTTGAATTTGCATTCGAATTATTATCGCAGATGTTAAAAAAGCGACAATGGATTCAATTATGTAAAACTCGTCGAATGACAAAACAGATCGTTTCCAAGTATCTTTTCCTCCGAGTTTTCTTAATCTAATAAGCGAAACTTTAGAAATTTTCTAGAATATGAGCGTGAAATTATATTTCGTATTAACGTGTGCGGAGTTACCTAACATTTACGTGTAGCTCCGAGTTGTCGTTCATGTAGAGCGACTTCACGTAATTGCACGAGCAAAGATTATGTCAGTTCGACGGAACCGCACGAGAGTTGAAATTTGCTGCAACATCCGCCCGCGCGCAAGGAGAATTCGCGCGGCTCCGGAGTTTGGAGACATCGCGCGTCTGATCGCGGTCGCGTTTATCCTCGTGCTGCTAATTGTCGGTTCATAGTCAGTGATCCAGGATAATCGTGCGGGGTGGTAGCTATTCGAGCGCGAACGCCTCCGCACGGGACCACGTACAACCGGGAGATGGCATACGTGCTAATGTGCGGAAACACGTGCGAAGGTTTACCGCTCCCGATTTAGCGGCGTGACGACGACAACGACCGCGACGACTATGAGATTGCGCTGCACTGCCACACCACCAGCGTTTTACGACGCGGCGTCGGTTGAATAATTAAAAGTTAAGTTATCGTTCGTTCGCCGTTTGCCGGTCGGTGAAATAGAATCGGAGAGCGAGCGAATAATCGTCACCGAGTGATATCGTGATTACGCAGCAACGATTCTTAGAATCTCGCGAGGCATGAGCGCATACAGAGTTGCATAGACACAAATATGTTCTTCGTTTTGCATCGTCCGCGCGTATTGGTTCGAGAACGTAATTGAGTGCGACGTGCAAACACTCGCACCGATTGTCCTACCGACTGTCAAGAGAGACATCGTGATTTCAGCACTGTGAAACCAACCAGCTGAAGCGCGATACATATATTCCGTGAAAAGTGACACGCGCCGTCTATCGTTTTCGATGGCACTATATCAATCAATAAGGAGAAATTCAAAAAAATACATAAAGATTTTCGAAAAAAATAAATAACGGAATAGTATTTTAAACCGGAATCGAAATAAATCTTTTACGGTTTTTTTTTTGTATCTCGGAAATATCATCTTTTTCTCATTCGATTAATCAAACTGGCACATTAACTTCCCATCTATAGAATACTGCCTGAAATATTTCTTTATAAATTTTATTTTATTACTCTTGTTTAATTATTTGTTAAGGTGCGAAATATTTACATGATTTGTGCACAGATACAGTCGCATTCTCGCATGCTGCGTGTGCGTTTAACGCTAATGTGAATTCAGCGTCAACTTGATTGACGTATATACGCAAACGATTCGCGAGCACGTGACACTCTCGCGAGAGCATAACCGATGAACGGCGATTCGCATCTGCATTAGAAACTGTTCGTACCCGGTGACGCAGAATATAACGAGCTCTTTCGATTGGAGATAACACGTGATATTCATGCCCGAGGTATAGCATATTTTGAGACTGACGCGCCATAAATCAACGATTCCGAAATTTCCTATTTACGACACAACGCGCGAGATACCTATATTTTCTTCTGTTTTTTTTCCACAGCAAAGTTTAAATTCGCTGCATGTTTTGAGCAAACAGTGAAACCGTGCATTTAACTGGCGTCGAAAAGGCGAGCGGCGGCAGTTCGACCGGAAATTATAGAAGATCGCGTGCTTTAGCAAGCCAGCGTGAAGAACGCGAGCTCGACAGGGGCGGTTTAACTCAACCTAATCTGCGATAACGGTTCAAACGCGAATTAATTAACACGTGGAACCCACGTTGTGCTCTCTTTGACGCACGCATTTTTAATATAATCTGCCTCCGGATGCAGTGCGTTGTGTGCAGCGTTTAATTGCGATCGTACAATTAATAGGGATCGTGATTTAGCCGCTACGGATTTTAATTAGCTGTCTACGTCGCGTTTTAAACTAAGAGAAAAGGGATATTCCGCGTATACTTATTAAAAATATCTCCTTTGAACTGTGAGTTTATTATTTAGGTCGTCCGTTATTTTTTTGTCGTCGTTTATGAATTCTCTTTTGCGAAAGGTATATACATATATATATTTTCTTCTGCCTGAGAATCAAATGACCGGAAGGAAATCAAGCCTTTAATAAAAAACATAGACTCCAAAAAGCTTCTTTTTTTAAATGCGCTCTCATCTTTTTCCGTTTAGCTATGAAACAGTCCCGATGAACGTTCTCGATCAACCGGATATAAGAAGATTGCGATCTTTTAGGATAATATTAAGGCTTTCGAGAATCCATTAAGACATGCGCGAACACACGGTATGGTCGACAAAAAGCACTCCGTTTCCAACGGAAACTCGTTAAGGCCGTCCTCTAATTGCAGAAAATCAATCTCGCAAAGTTGCGCGGGCGAGGAACATCGCTTTTCACCGACACGCACAAAATCGCGTCGTTAGTCTCTGTAATTATAGGGGAGACAGTCTAGGCCGGGAGAGCTCGTTTCGACGCGATCTGATGCGCAGTTTTATACAGGTTACTGGAGAATGTATTTTACGAAACTTTTCATCAACCAGGTCTTTGATCGGATTCGAAATCGACTTTCTTTAACGGATATTTGGTTGCATGTCATTTTGTTTTTCTATATGCTATCCGCTACTCTATCGCATATCGATATATATCGCATATCGATATATATATCGCATATCGATATATATATCGCATATCGATATATATCGCATATCGATATATCGATCTTTTATTTGTTTCTAATTGCCGATTTCAGCAAAGTGTTAAAACGACTTTCTTGTATAAAAAATTTTTATTTCTAAAACTTTAGTAGTTAAAACAACTTTTTGTAAACAAGTTACTTTAGTCCAGATCTTGAAATCATGACACGCAAGCGAACTTCATTAATCGTGACAGAAAATACAAGTGATTAACGTCGCGACAATGGTTTTTTCTTATCGAAAAAAGATTGAAAGAAGTAAAAAATTGAAGCAACGAAATCGAAAGACGTGAAAGTGCTCATTTTCCCTTCTCTAAGTGCTAATCCGTTTACTCTAGACTCAATCGATAGCTTTGCTCTCTCTTGAATACACGCTGAAACTCAGGTTTCGCAACACGTTGTGGAGAGCGTGTAATTGAAAGTAGCTGACAAGCGGTCAAATTCAGCAGCAGCAGTTCAAACAGCGGTTACACGTAATTTTCGTTGCCGACACGGTTACACAAGATTCCGGTGTTACGAATCCACAATACATACAGAAACTGTGTAGATGTATTTACGTTGTACGTACAATTTCCATTTCTATTCGCGCGTAATTCCATGTATTCCATAAAAAAGCAATTTTACGGAAGAGAATTTAGCAAATAGTTCTCACTCTCGATAGAATAAAAAGATAATAATAAACGTGTGACAGAAAACTCGATCGTTAGTAATACATATAAATATTTTACATATAATATACATACATATTGACAAAAAAAGAAACATAAAATATTTATGTTGAAACTTCTTTCTAACTTTTTCTCATGTGCAATAGTTCACGTGGTATTCGAATTTATGAAATAACTAGTTTTATATAGTAATAACTATATAATCATTGTTGTTGTCAATTGGATGCATAATACACAGTGAGTTACATTCTATTTTGTGCACATGCGTCAACATCCCGACAAAGTTTAATTAACCGTAACGAGATTGTCCAAGAGAACGCACAGTTCGCCTAGAAATTGCAAACCAAAATTTCCCGGTCTTTATTCTCTGTGATATCATCATAATTAATTGCATTATAATGTGCAAAAGGTTATATAATTACATCAGTAATATACACTCAAATTTCATTTTGATATGTGTGGAAATTATAAAATTCGTGTTATTATTACTTATTTGCATCAAGAAATTGTCGCAACTTGTACGCGATTTAAATTTAATCCAATCTCTTGCATTTTCTACTAAAACATTTTTTCATTTAGTCATTATTAAGTACTGACTAAAATGTTTACCTAATCGTCATTTAACTGCATATTCGTTTATGTAAGAATATCACAGGGCAAGCGACGCCTATATTCGAAACTGCGCACACGCGCACGCGTTGAACGTAATTAACAATAAAACCGAAAGGCAAGTGACGACCCGAGCCATGAATCGTCGAGCACTTAGTACCTAATGAGAATACGGAGCCGTTTATAAAAATCGCCGAGGAGATCAATACCTATCCTCGTATAATGTGATCAAACGGTCGGAAGATAAATACACACACACACCCCGGCGAGAAAATCTCCATAATCATGCGCGCTTGCCGCCATAAATCATTCCGAGTTTCTGCGGGACGCCTTGACGCGCGCGATTCCTAGCTTCATATCGAACCTCGTGTCCTGCTTTATGTATTACATAAGCTGGACCGTGCCAGCGGCTGTAAGTCGATGACACGTCCTGCCGCCGCGTACGTGCGCGCAGCGACTCGGCATGCCACCAACGAGAAAGCCACACGAGGATACACCCTGTCTTCCTTTCTGTCTCGTAACTGCTAACGTGAATGAATACCGTTCGTGAGAGAAGTGACGAGAGAAAGAGAGTTCACCGTGCTTTTATAAATAATGATTTTTAAAAGCGCTGCGGTGATAACAATATCAAATCTATTTTTCTCTTGTAATGGAATGTTTTCTCTCTTAGAAAAAGAAACATATATTGTCAGCACAATTTTAAAATAAAATCTCGATATTGATGCTTCTACTTGTTATCGTAATGATTGACGTGATATTTTTATCATAATAGAAGATGATTTGTAGAAAAGTGAGAAAAAAAGTTGCTGAATGATAAGTAAGAGCTTTAGTAAAAGCTTTTAATAGATAAATATTCCTCATTAACAATATTATCAAAAGGAATCACATACAAATTGTTTTAGTGATATTTATCCATTATTTTAACGCAATGCACAACTAATAGAAAATTACGAGTATCAAATAATTGTTGGAAAACAATAGTATAAATTACGAGAACCTATCATACACTTTCATAATGTGTGAGAATAGTATAATTTTACATGAATACGTAATCTCATTTATTTGCATGCGTTAAATTGCAGCAGATAACTATTTTGCGTTGCTCTAGGCGTTTGTAACACGAGGTCCCGAATATTTAGATAGGTAAATGCATTTTCGAATTCCCTTTCAGGTGTAAACACCAATTGAGAGGTCGCGAGTTAATAATGTGCAACATTTGCTTGCGAAGATTTGTCTGATTTCTGTGCGAGTATCTATTATACATTCCTTATGAGTAGGATTAGATAATCTTACTGACATAAAAGTATACATAATAAATACGCATTAGCGTTATCGTCAGGCAAACGCGCATTCGCCGAAGAAAAATTAAATGACCCGGGTCCATTAAATTTAAAGATGCTATTAAAACACTAGGGATAAAGTGAGATTAAATTAGCGCGAGGAATCGTTTTGCTCTCCGCTTTTCTGTGGTACCCGCAAAATCCCTGGTTATTATTTACGAGTGGCTTAGCGCACAGCAATACATACATTTCCCGCAGGAATACGCTCATGTCTTGCATTTTTATTATCGGTCGAGTTCCCAAAGCGAACGCACTTTTAGCGCGCCATGTTTTATAACTATCCGAAGAACCTACACGTCCCGCGTGTACATTTACGACACTCATGTGTGGATCGTAAATCGCCGTTTTACATCCTTATCTGGAGAATGTTTTTTTCTTTCTTTTCCGAAGTAAACAACTGCTAATAGCATCTTCTACACGAATGTAGTATTGACAAACCACTGGTGAGAGTGCAACTCACTTCGATAAAATGAGAAAAATGTCAGGCGCACGATACGGAAAGCGTGTGTCTCGTAATTTACTCTTTTACTAAAAAGATCACAGAAATTGAAGAAGAGAGCGTTTTGCATTAACTCTGAAGATTCATGTGAACGCCACTTCCGTACTTTTGCCACGCACGTCTTTTAAACATAAGGCTTCTATTAGGCCACGAAGTGAACACTTTTTGAGTCGGTAAATGCGAGACACTGTAGTAATTATATCTTTAGCTTGTAAAAGTTCTGCATGCAATTTCTTCAAAAACTTTGTTACAAAAAAAATCCATTACAGACTTAACAAGATGTTACGCGAACAAATAAAAAAATATAAGCGGATCTCACAAACACATACAAGCGAGAAACGCGTTGCTCGGCTTATGTAATAGCATATAACTGATATTTTAGTCATTATGAATACCATAGGCAGAATTTGCTAATTGAAACGGAATAACGAAGTATTCAGCTTTCTATTTATAAGCAATTATTGCCGCGGTAGCAATTTTTTTAGCAGTAAGAGAAAAAATACAAGAATCATCATATAGATCCTGAAGGATTATCTAGATTTGACATATGAGGTAAACCGACGGGTTTTTGACGTCCATTATGGTGATGCAAAAAGCATCACCATATTGTCATATGTACGCATGTATATATTTCGTGATAGGTAATGTTCGTTGAAAGTGACAAATAAAAATTTCAAATATCATATTGAAAAACCTAAAATCCGAAATATAAAAATGAATAAATATCTATTATTCAAAAATATATTTAAATAAATAATAGTTTTTTACTTACTGTGTAAAATCTAATGTTCGCGTATCTGTAAAAATTGATAAAGATATTAGTACTAAAAGTAATCCAATAGAGAATTATCCATATGTGTATTTACATGTCAGTACAGAAACGAACGAATTTCGAACTGTTTAATTACTGTTTGCTATTTGCTTTTACGGCGTAACGAATTCGTATGATGAGGATCGGACGCAGTAAATTGCCTACCGTAATTAGTGGTTAACGAGTAGGCATTAGACTCGCGCTCACAAAGTACAAAGCCGGCTAAAGGTTACCAACGGAGAATCCTCTCTGTCGCGGGAGAATTGACGTACCTTATAATGTAACTATATAATGACATTGTATGTAGTTGATCATAGTTACCGTGTCTGTGGTTACCAACGCGGCGAAATCTCATCTGAAAACTATAATAATGTCGCATGCAGAGTTTTTGGTTGCAGCAACATGATTCGAACAGTGTTTTAAATTACATTTAAAGCAGTACTTTAAACTAGATTAACAAGAATAGAGAGATATTAAATGTATAATATATATTTTAATATTAATATTATTATTTTAATGTTAATAATACTAGTAGGTATGTATGTGTATATACACACAAAAAATTATTCTAACTTTAATAATATCCAGATCATATGATAAAAATTTTCAATTAGATATGTTATCATTTGTAATTGATATTTTAGTAATTTTGAATACATACTTGAAAAATATTCTTGTATTGTTTTATTTATTTATTATTTCAGCTTTTTTTAAATCTGCAACTAGAAGACGGTATTGTTTAATTTATTAAAATAAATCCGACTTTGATTTAAATATTAAATAAATACGGTCTTATTTATTTTTATAACAGAGAATTCCCGCGCGAAAAACTGAGACTTTGTTTACATTTTTAAGTAAAAAGTTGTTGGCATAAAAAAATGCCATCAAAATATTATATTTTTGCATACACGTGCAACTGAGCAACTATTTTTTTAATCGCTATATCAAACAATAGTTGTTGTCCATTCGCTTGAATATGCAGCGAATATCACGGACTGTCGAATAGACAACAAATCTGTGTTACGAATTTGCGGATTAAAATGCATATTGATGAAAACTTTACGCGAACAATTTGCGCGCGTAATGCGGCGGTAATCGTTCAAAAACGTTATCGGAAAAAATTATTAATCGAGGCGTGGTGCAAAATGTTCACATTACGAGGTTGGGCGACGTAAAAAGGATCCAGTCTGTATTTAAACTCTGCCACTGCTATCCCGTCCCATATAATCCGCTTAAACTCGTTTCACTCGGCCAGAATGTCCTGAATTTGTATTATTATTGTCATTATTCTGTTTGAGACTCTCATACATGTTTAATGGACGGATTTAATCGCACAGATATCGCGAATAAATTGAGAAATGTTTAAAAAGTATTGTGTAAATCTCTACATTTTTTTATGACATTTATTGACGTGCGCAGATGATTATATATTATATATAGCTAATGATATATATATATATCTTAATAAATTATATACGTAACTCGACAAATTTGCAACTGCAATGCTGCAAGTGCGTGCTACGTCAAAGAATATATAAATATCTTTGAGATGAGTAGAATTATTTAAATTTAGAGTTACGCACGGATGTCACATCTTGTATGTACACTTATCAGCGATCTACAACGTCCGAGAACAGCGGTATCATCTACTTTAACACGCAGTATCAAGAATCTCGATTACGATCTCATACTTTTCTCAAGTTTCTCACTCGCTGAACTAAGGTGATGTCCATGTCACCTTGGCTCGCGTGTAGGTATTCGTCCGAGCGTCGAGGAAATTGCCGAAGTACACGGGAACTTTTGCTCGCTGTTGCCTTTGAGCCTGACAAATCTTTCCGCTGCTGCATCGCGCGTGTTTATCCCCGCGTCGTGATGCGACCGCATAAAGGACAAGCTTTTTCCCTAGCGGCGCTCATGTTTGCAATTTCTTCGAAAGCCTTCGAATTTCGAGCTATTCGCCGACGTCTGCGAGAACTGCACCAGCCGCCTCGCAAAAGTCCAATAAATAAATAAAGCGCTCTCGGTTGCTATACACCGTCACTCGAATCGCGTTCTCATCATGCGCGCTTCGCTAAGAGAAATGCGAAATGCTCAGACTTATTAATAAGATCATTACGTGAAGTGCACAGTGTTTGACTTCCCGAGTTCATATAAACAATAGTTTTCTGAAAATTAAACTGACTGATATTATTTTTTTTTTGTCCGTTTAATTCAAACATTTTCTTGCAACATGAATATGTATACATAGTACATGCGTCATACACGGCTTTAAATCAAATCCTTAAATTTCAGAACACTGCATGTTACATCTAATTTTGTGTCAAGATACGTCGCGTTGTGTAAATTATGCCGCAACTTGGAAGACAAGTTTAGAGTAAAATTTGCAAACATCCTCGTTGTAAGTCAGCAACAACATTAGCGTTTACTGTTGCTAGAAAGTCCGGTATTCCAACTCTTATCTAACGTCATTATTTAGTAATAAATATAACTGTCTAATCCTACACGTTTGTTTTACAGCGTACTATTATTTTTTATTATAATATAAATACATGTAGTTTGACGATGAATGATGTTCTACTCGGTTGTTATTCCAAAACTTTTCGCGTATAAAAAGTTAGAGTCATTAATACAATACCTGCTTTTTATGAATTAATAAATGTTTAATATTATAATGATTTATAACGCCCGACGCGATGAGATATGAAGGGTAAGTCTTTCGTCAGACGACTTAGGTAATTTGCAAATGAGAGGTTTCCTCTTACGTTGAATCTCTCCATATATTTTTTCCCCAGGTAGATTCGCTTCCTCGTACAGACGGATGTAATGAGTGTTTGCATCTCGTATATCATGAAGATAAGCCCGATCACATTTCAACGTCACAGTACGGCCGCAAGCTCTGAGAAATCGACTGCTCTCGCGTATCTCTTTTTCTTGACGTGCCGCAATATCTTTAACCAACAAATAAATGGTTTTTAAGAGTAGATCGAATATACAAGAAGTGCGTCTCTACGGACCTCACTTTTCGTAACTACGACTTCTTTGACGTTCACGAGTGGCATCATTTTTGATGTGGATATTCTAGAGAAAAAAATATTTTCCTTTCCAATTGTATGAAAATAGTAGATGCACATTTATCTGTGTTTAATTGGTAGCGTGTTGTGTAACGAAGTGCAACGTGACAGATCCAATTACCCAATCACACTGTCTCCTCAGTTGTGCAATGTTCCGATCTAATTGGAGACAGGATTCAACAATGCGTTCCAATTAAGATTATTCTATGCAGTGATCCTATCATAGTGATTTCTCGGAAAACTATTCAGAACAAGATTTTCACTGCGGAGCCTTTAACGACTGCTTTGCATAATTCAAGAAAATGGAACGAACGAAAGAAAAAGTACCTTATCTACAAAAGTTGCGGAATAACATCTTTGTTTTCAGATTCCAGGAGAAAATTATCAGCCGTCTTGTCATGTCTAGAGATTTAATGACGGGGCGTTAACAATTGATCACGTCTTTTATTGATCGAAGCCGTGACTTCAAGTCGAATCCTCGGTTGTGCCGTCTATAACACATGTGGGGGCACCATGAGACGCGATAAATAAAAGAATGTCGTAATCTCAGTGGTCGGCCGCGTCTTATGTATGTATGAAGGGGTAACCGTGCTCCCGAACATGCGCAAGGAGCTGCGCGACGTGCGGGAGGCGTAGGAGTTAGGCTGTCCAGGAAGTTGATATAGAGCCTCGGGAGACGGCCCCCGCCGGCCTCTGACATTGAATTATAGCGACGGCTCCGGCGAAACCAGGAACTTGTTATCCGAGGTTATGACAGTATAAAAATACTCATCGTTAAGAGTCCCAAAGTTTGGAAGTATCGGCGATCCCTCTCGGCGACTTCTCGCCGAGTTAAAAACATATCAACGCGGCGACATCCGCAGTGGTCTTCCAATTTTTCGCAGCTTATGTAACGCGGATCGTGCAATTTTTATATTGAACAATATAATCGTCATTTACGATGTTTAAAAGTAGTCGGATTTCTGTGTCAAGTGCGCGCGACTTTGATCGATATACATCGTATATATACTCAATCTTTTGAGTTATTTTAAATATATATATAGATACCTTACCTTCTTTATGTATCTTATTTATCACTTATGATACATATTTCCCCAGGTATCCACTTTAACAGCAAAAAGAATCTCTTACAAGAGTGTTTCCTCACACAAGTGATCGATGGTTCAAGTGATGTATCGTTAGTAAAGTAATTTCCAAGTAAAAAATGTGTTGCTTCAACATGTTTCAGGAATTAATTGATAGCGCAAAACCTAACGCAAACTTGAGCCAACGCTATTTAACTATTTAACAGTTGTGATCGTCTCAAGCGTATTAATCGTGCACACGTGCCGGAAAAGTTTAAGACACTTTTCAATTTAACTTTTTTCCGATCTTTTACACATGTTTCAAGAATATTCTTTAAAGTATTGAATACAAAATTTTCAACACACACATAAGCTCAAACATGTACACAAACTAGCACGGATTTATTAAATTCATTCTGAGGAAAGTATCCCAGAGAGTCGGACAGAGACCTATAAAACGTATTGAAGGCTACTGCACTGAATTCTCCATATTGGCGTGGATTGCGCGCTCGGAAACACTCATAAATGTAAAATTCGTGACTGTCGAGAGCATAATACGATAGAGAAAAAGAAAATTCTTTTTCTCTTAAATTTTAAGCTTAATTTTTTACCAAATACACGACGCTTATTATAAGTTCATAAATCAATTTCTTATAATTATATGTATACATACATGTGTATAAATATACGTAATGTTTCTTTAGTATTAAGCAAATATTGTTTTGCATATTTGCGATTTTCCGTAAAACAGATATCGTATAAATCGTGATACATGTACATACACATGTAAACACTCAATCGTCACAGAGCAGTACTCTCGCAATCAATAACTCTTCCGCGCGCTAAACGTTATGTGCAATTAGACGTTTGCTATTTTAATACACGTTCGTCAGACGTAAAAAAGAAAAAAGACAAGAAAAGATAAAAGAAAATAGTTGAGTCTCGTCCAGACGAGAGATGTGAATTTATTTCAGAGATTCCGTTTGATTTCCCAGGGCGAAATCCTTTTGAAGAATCGCGCGACCGCGCCGCTGCCGCCGTCACTGTTGCAGCCAGCCTTCCACTTATGCGTAAGCATGAATAGGTTTTGACACTGCGACTGAGTCTGCCGCGCGTGTAAAATCGACATATAAAATTCTATATTTTCTGCGCTTGTTGTCGTACCGATAACGTAAATGATGACGCACTGCGATTGGACGCGAAATTCCGAGTGCGAATGCCGATGACGAAGTGTCACATGAGAAGAGAGACGTTTAACTGGCGTTCCAAATTAATTGCGTTAATTGACTTGCGAATTGCCGCTATGATTAACTCGAACACGAACACATAAAGAACGGCAGGCAAATGTTTAAACAAAATGCAGATAAATTGAGTGATGTGAATTTTGCAATAAATGCAAAATTACGTCACCATTAATTATAGTATTTAACTTGGCATTTTTATAATAATTTTTTTATTTTTGTTTACATTTCTAATGAAATATGTAAAATATTCTTTTGTCGGCGCATTTAACATTTTTTTTATCACAATTTAATATATACTTACTTAATTTTTCATCGTTTACTTCTTGTTTTAATAATACCGGATTATGTCACGTGTTCTGCGCAATTACGCGAGTAGAAAAAAATTTCATCCGGTCCAATGAAATTGTTAATAGCAATTTAATCGGCTTACCAAACTTTTTCGGACGTGAGTCGCGTAATCACATTGGATCGTAATGCAACAGCCGTGGTGTGCGTATAAAAAAAACTACTCGTTCAGAGAGAAAGAAAACTCGAACGTAAAACAAAACCCGAAGCGAATATTGACCGAGAAAATTGGGTGGCTGCATCGAATTAGCCTGGAAAACGGCTGCACTCCACTGCAGAGAGCAGCAAGAAGAAGAACGGCAGTTGATCCAAGGGACCAATAATTGCGCAGCTTACCATACATTATGTCACAAACTAGTGCAGCATTAGCGAAATGGAGCCGCGCGAATGTAAAATGATTATACGCGCTTCTAGGCTGCTATGAACATTGAGCAGACCGGCGCGCTCGTACCGCCGCTTTCTGTAAACCTTTGATTTAAGAACCAAGTCGATCGAGAGTTTTAATTCTCGCTTTCGCGCAAAGTAACGATAAGCTATTAAACAAATTTATGGAAATTTTTTTGGAAAGAAAGTGATTCGTCCGCTATACTTATTTCTGTACCTGTTCTATATTTTAAGAACAAAGCGTGTGTGATAAACAACTTTATAATTATAAAATCATATTTCACAAAACTTTTTTTAGTTGTTAAAAAAAACAGACGTTATTAAGCAGATCTTAAGGGTTTTTTATTCATGTCTGTCGGCCTACGTAGACGTTTCATCGTGAACATATCACATGGGTCGGGTGGATCTCACGTGTATACGTATATACACGTTACGTGGAACAACAACTCTATTACGGACCGCTTGTTCCAGTCAAAAGAAACCGGTGGAATTTCCTTTCATAGTCGGCGTCGAAATGTTCTGGTGAAAGTCGAGCAGCACAGTATGTATATACGTAAGGCCGATTCATCCACTGAGCGCCCCTCCGGCATGGAGATACGCCAAAGAATTCCCTCTCCATTTCTTCAATGTACCAACCGAGAACTACTCTCCTCTTTGCTTTTCCTCTTTTTATTTATCTTACGCGCCGCATTACCGCCGGACCGTTGTGCAGACTGCGCGAGAACAGACATTTTTATGGTTTTGCTTCCAATGTGTGAAAAAAACGCAAGTGCGAGAACGTTCTGACTTTAAGATAAAAAATCCGAGGAAATGTGTGTATGTGTAAGTAAGCAAGTGATAGTCGGCTGGTTTTAAACGTGTAAATATGTAAATTATTAAAATTTTTAATTATCTTATTAAAATAAATTTTTTTAACTTATTTTACTATTTTTTAAAAGAATTAAATTACAAGTTTTCTACTTATTTTAATTCCCAAGTGTCAAACAATATTTCATAGAATTTAATTTTAATTAGACTCTGTTTTTTTACTCGATGTGACGCAACTGCTCGTCACATGCGCGAAATGCTAAACACGTTCTTTGCATGTTATTCCATGCTTCTCGTGCGTCCCATTTCATAACCGACCGCGAGATTCGATTTGTACGCCGAGAGACGCGTTTCTCATGATACTTTATCGCCCGGCGTGCTCAGAAGGCTTCCGAGGCCACGCTTTAAGCCCGGCGCTCTCTAAAGCGTATCCAATTTTCGAGAAGATGCAAATAGACCTACAGTAGTTGCGTCCGTGTACCTGAGGGAGATGCACCCTCCCCGTACACACACGTATGCGTGTATGTACTCACACACACGCGGCGACCGCCATGTTTCCTTTAACTCGCGGCAGCGGTTGCATTCAATCACGACTAAAATGTAGGTTTCTTATCGCATGAAAACCTGTATGCACGGCGCATCGTGGCCGCTACATATCCTGCTGCACGCCGTGCTATATTGCTGCTGCATTGCTTCATCCTTCACAGCTGCCGCATCGTTGCACGCTCATGCTGTATGCATATGCATCTGCTTGTTCCTATAGAGCTCGTAAGTGAGAAGAAACGACATCTCGCACGTATAATGACGATCAAGATCGTGTGATATTTGTCGATGTTATACAATATATATATACATACATATATATGTATGTATTCACGTTGTCATCATCAAATCCAAAAATAATAAACAACAACTGAAGAAACGATATATAGAAGTGTTTTTCTTTTTCTTCTGTCTCTTTTCTTTTTCTCTCTGGCATTTTTTAGTGTATGTATATCTCTTAAATTCGACGTGGCAACCGATAAGTCAGTAAAAAAAAAGAAGATATAAAACACGGCGCAAAGCGGACGATATATTAAATTTAATGGCTATATCTCCCGCGGTGTATATAAAAAGATATCCAGGGCAATAATACCGCGCCATGACCCACATTGTCGAGCCGTATTATCTCTGTAAAAACCGAACTCTCTTTTCCTCACGATTCAACCACCCAAATCCGTTTGCGGCTCGAGTGTCGTTTGTGTTTTTCATCGTGATCCGATAAAGCTTGCGGACGCAGAGTTGCGTTTTTGACACACGGTGTGCGCCGTGTGAAAATTATTTTACCACGTTTACCTCCATATTGTTCCTCGACTGGTTATGCCGCGGATACCCTCTACCAATCTTTGTGCGCGTCTCGTTGCCGGAAGCACGTTTTTCCGATCGGCTTGTGCCGGTGCTGGCTCGATTTTCCAGCGCATTATCCGCGCTCCGTTATCACCGAGACCGAATATGCCCGCTCGATGCATTTCGTCTTTTCCTTCCGGACATGTGATTGAATATCGTTGCAGAGTGTAAGTCGCCATCTGAATAACGTTGTTGAGTTACCACTTGAATAACGCATAAGTTTCAAAACCGATCACGTTCTTTCAGAATATTGTAATTTTTCCCGATAGAGCTATTATGTATCAACCTGAATATATATTTAACGTCATAATTTAACATTATTTTGCTATGTAATACACACACATATATATATACTACATTTATATAGCTTTAAAATCATTACATCTCAACATCTGCATGTACAAACAAACCGAAATAAAAAGAAAAATATTTAAAAGCAGTTTTTTTCTTCTCATAGTGCACTCCACTATTTTTCCGATCGAGATACTACGATTTTCCAGAACGGGAGTCGTCTTCCGACAAAAGCATGCCCGAAATTGGACACAATCGTGGAAAGCACGGGCGGTGCATCGTCGCGATAAGAAATATACCATTCTCCGGTCCCAGTGGAAGAAAGGTCGCGCAAGGAAAATGGACCGTCGCTTCGCTAACAGCGTGCATAAAACCGTCGAGCACGATATGTAGTATCGTAGCGAGCCCGACGTATCGGACGGCTCCTTCCGGATATAATCGTGATATACAGCCAATATTACGAGACGCGTGGATATCGCCGCGACGCCTTCGGACGCGACGGGGTGCATCGGGGGAAACCTACTCTCTATCCGGAGAAGCGCGCAACGGGGCAGAGAAAAGTAGGATTAAACTCGGCAGGATGTATCGCAGAGTCCTTGTAACACACATCATCCACAAAATTGGAAAGTTCCTTGAAAAGGGAAGAGCATTTTCTAACCATCGAATATAAATTTGACTGCTCGCGGCCGCTTATGAAATTGCCAGCTCGAAATTGACGCCTGATTTAATAAATCTCTTTCGGAACAACGAGTGAATGCGCGTCACGCGACTAAAACACACAAAAATTCGACGGAAAACTTTTAAATGCAACGAGCAAAATTGGTTTTCTCGGAGCTGCTAATTGTTTCAAATCGTTTCAATCTGCTCGATCAAACACTAGGTGAAAACAATTGAAAGTAATTGAAAATCCATTTTGCAGCGTTCATTCCAAGTGCGTTGTTTATTTCAATTGCACTCGAGTTTTTTTTTGCTAGCTTCGATATAGGCACATGCGTTCACTAGATTCAAAAGTCTAAATACAACTTATAGCATTAAAATTGATTGTGTCTTAATCGATAATTGACTTTTACGCGATCTGAACGCAGTACGGAGCTGTGAGAGTCGAAAATGTTTTGACGATACACATAATCACATCGGGCCGTAACTAAAATATGATGTCGTTCAGCGTTCAGAGAAACTGACGTGACCGCGTTAACGCATTCTGCGATCGTCGGGAGCATCATTCGACATATGGACTACAGTGGCTTGTACGGTAATTCAATTATAGGGGCGAGCGCGCACACGCGCGAACGTGTTTGCCATACTTGTACGATCTGCGTTTGACGCGCCGACTGATTCATCCGACCGTGTTAACAGCGGAGCGGACTTTCCGGCGAGTTAATGGTGGCCCCGAAAATCGCTGACAGAACATTGTAATCGGCCGGCGATGTCATCAGAATCGCACAATGGTTCGTTGGATTTTCAATACGTTTCGCGAACCCTGTCGAGCATAATCGAACATTGGGATAATCCGCAGTCGAAAGAGGCGATCTGCTATTTCGCGTCACGTTGTCACACACAATTGTCGTGTTATATTCATAACCATACTCGTTTTCACATCCCACTTACATTGTTTTGCAAAACTGATGATATTAACGGTCGATTTTCTGGAAATTTTGTTAACGCGAAAGATGATTATTCTTTCTACTTATCTCGAGCGCTAAAATGTAATAAACCATGGTACATCTCGCGTTTTCTTACACGCGCAGCACAGTAGCTTACGATACAAGACCGCGGCAAATTTCCTCGCACTTCCTTTTTATGATCCGACTTTTAATGGACTCTGACACGTCGAAGGCGTCTCTGCGCGTTATTTAGGTACATTTCCCGCTGTCCGACTAATGTATTATAATGTATTATAATGTAGCAGTTTATAAGAGTTCGCGTTCTAACATGCCGCTAAACTTTTAATGTGATATTACAGGCATCGAACTTCGCGATATTGATGGGGAACTTCGATGGGAAACCAAGTTTTCGTGTGCGTGTTCCCTTTTCCGCTCGTTAGGCGAATGATCCCCTATCGTATTCTCTATGGAATTATTTGCCGTCTGTGGTTCTCCTTTGACATGATATCGACATCTATTGATGTTCATACGGGATTACCATGAAAGTTAAATGCTTTGTACGAGTAAGTTTACTGCAAAAGTACTTTCTCTTATATTCTTATCTAAATCTCCATCTTGCTTATAAAAGCTTCCGTTACTTTCTTTCTTCCGACAATATAAACTTTAGTGTTACGTGATCAGATGTTTATTTAAAATAATTTTATCTTAAACAACAGCTTAGTAAAATAGTGAACGAAAGTTAGGCAAGCAAAATAGAGAGATGAACGAAGAGCGGAACTAAATTCGAAAATTTCAGCAGAGTGTTATAAGTGATAATAAACCGAAAGAGAATGCTAAATATGCACGGATATACACGAGTAGTTATGCTATAATGTTATATACTATGAAAACGAGTTTGAGAGCGAGTTGAAAACTCGTTTCGCAGACACGGCACGCCTACGATAGACCATTGTATCCGATCTGAAAGTGCCGTTCTTACGGTTCGTGCCGCGGGTTATAATGGGCAAAATATATTCGTTAAGGACGGTGAGTCGTTATCATGAAAAATTCACTTAAAATCGACACTGCTCGGGAAATTCCGATAGCTCCCACCGTACCCGTAAATGTCTCATCAAAATTTATTGTTCTACTATGAACATGTATCCTCTGATGTCTGACGTTACCAAACGTTTTTAATTATAACGAAACGAATAATTACTTATTTCTCTCTCTTTAATTATCACGAGCATCTACAATCAACCTACTTCTTTCTTTTTTTCTTTCTTTCTTACATCTGAAGAGAATTAAACGCATATATAGAGATACATCTTCCTCCGTACATGTATTTTTTGCTTTTTTGTGAGTCAAACTATAAAAAGAATCAGATAATATTTAAAAAATGTTATCTTTCCACATGTAGAGAAAATACTTTATCGAAATAATATAAGTACATTATTTTTATGTTTTTAGAATTTTATGCAAAATATATGCATTATATATGTTCTAGTTCGGAGAGACAGTTTTAATAAATTCACGCACGCGTTGCATCAAGATTTAACGTTTAATTTCGACCGTAATGGCGACCGTAAGCCATGAATGAGATGCATTTAATGAAACAACTTCGAGCGATTTATATGTTACAAGATTAAAAAAACAACAAGAGCAATTTGAATTTTTTCAACCTTTTACTTTGTATCGAGAAAAATGTTTATTAGAGAATATAACGTATCATTTCTCTTCTTTTTAACAAAAATTATTGCAATTAATATTTCTCGCTGAATTTTCTACGAGCATTTTATCAAAAGGATTTACTTACCTTTTTCCACACACAAATATCGTTATTTATCATCTCTCAGTCCAGAAAACGTTTCTCAAATATCAATTGAAGAATCTACTTACTTGAAACATCATTTTGTGCCAAACACAAAAAGCCGGTTTCTAAAGAGTGGCCAAACAGTCAAAAAGGCACGCTTCTCTTGCTGCTTTGCAAAAAGGAGGAATGTCGAGATTCTCCGGGGTTAAAGATGTGCAAGAGACGCTGCGCAAAAAAAGCTTTCCTCAACGAAGAGCAGATCTCCCTTATAATCGTTAATGGTAGGCAACCGAGCGAGAGAAACCGTCATTGTTTCAGTCGCAAAAAACAAAAGCGAGATATTGACGCGGTCGTAACAACAATGACGGTTATTTACGGGCCCGACCTGGATCAATGTCGGAAAGAGCGTAATTCGAGACCGTTCGATCATCCGAGGAACCTCGCAAGTTCTGATAAGATCCGCTAAGGTCGGTATGTATTTCGCCGAAGAAGCCTTATTAGCGAAATCATGAGCTGAATTCTGCCGCTTTTCTCTTTCGCTCTTTCTCTGTGTGTGTCTCTTAGCTATCCAACGACAGGCTCTTTAATTTCCGGCATTGAGGCGACCCTTTGTCCGTGTAGGGATGACTCGAGATAATGGGCTCGTGAAATAGCACATCCTACCCTTTTGCTCGCTTCGAGAGTTAATCGCGCGCGCGGTGTATCGCGGCGGATTCCATTTCAAATTGGAACAACCGCGCGCTGCAGCTTTTCCCTGTTGTTTCGCAAAACTTCATTTTCTCGCCCCCGTGTCCGATGCTTGTTCTACTGAACAGGAAAAAGACAAACTGCATGCCGTTTTATTTGCCTTTTCTAGATTACCTACGTGGATTCGTGTAGAGCGAAAGAATTGATATCTGTTTTATTTAAGCGGAAGCGTCAGTTTACTCTGCTAGTTTTTTAGCAGAAATAATTTTGAGGATCGAGTGAAAGTGTTGCAGTTGACAAACTTCAATTCTTTTAACATTTATTCTTTTTGTCTTTTCTCATTTTTCTCTTTATATAAAATTATCCATCATATTATCTACTGAGAAACAATATTACATATATTTTTTGTATTAATATATATATTACATGTACGCAGCGAATATATAATAGTTTAAATTAGCTATTTTATAACAGTTTTAATATTTTTCTGTTTTACTTAAACAAAGATAGATTTATTAAATAATTTTATTAAACTTATTATCACAATGTATATATATATAGAAATTCTATCGTATTGCATTTCTTCGAGCGTACAGCAGCCAAATTTTGACGTGCCTTAGGATATTATGCTTTGTCCGTGATATTATATTAACAGAAGCTTCGTAAAGAGAATAGAGAAGAGCTCGGAGAAGAGAGAATTAAATTCTTTCGCTCTTATGCTACTCATAGTCCACAGCTCTTTGACTTTCGTGTCTATTCTTTTGTTACGCGTCATACAAAGAGATGGACAAAAAACTTGTGTGTCGGAAAATATATTTTTATTGTCATAATTTCATTGTACAAATAAAATAGTAAAGATAAAAATATATTTCTGCAATTGTAAACACTTGAACTTTTCACAAGTAAATTGTGAACATAGATTGTCGAATATAAATAGAAAATAGAAAAAGAGGAATCAATGTTTGGTTTGAAATGCGATTTGGTTTAATTTTTTGTGTAAAAAATTCAACTGCAATTCGGCAGAATGAGTTTGAAGTATGGTGCGCTCTTTCGCAGTCACGTAGCGTGAGTTACCGCACGTGCTGCGCACCGGATGAAACGTTGCGTTGGCGGATGCCTACCAGATGTAGATAAATCTTGCAAAGCGCTCCTCTCGAAATTTCAGCGGCGCACGCGAGAAAGATTTTTCGATGCTGCCTTTTGTGCGCACGACGACGTTACACACGTCGCCGGTATGTTTCCATATCGATGGCAAATATGTGAGATGAAATACGACTTTCTCTCTTTCCGCACTCGGTATTCTTTTCGTGTCATCGATTCGCGAAGAAACTACTCTACAACAAAGACGACGACGATGTGTGTCACGCGACATCATATATTAATATTGTTCCAGCTGCTTTACGAGAAAGAACGGAGAGTCGATGGAGTGCGAAGAGAGTAAAAATCTTCCGTTTCTCAAAAATATATTCCGTTGCTCCGTGTAAGCATTACCGTTATACAAAAGCGTCGTTTATATGATTTACATTTCCCTCAGTCGGCGTTATCCGATAATAATCAGGACGGTAGTCAGTTTTGCTCATAATTCTGGATCGCCAAGCGCCTGGGTAAACATATCGATCCGATTCCCTCGGCGATCCTGGAGACACGAGCGCGCGATGAACTCATTTTACGCCTCACGGAAACTAAGACCAGCGTGATTTACACCGTCCTCTCGACGTGTAATCGGGAACGTCGCTGTTTACAGCTCGATTCCGCGGAGACGGTTCTTCCGCTTCGCGTGGAAGAGTCGTAAAATCGTGGCGTAAATTACGGGACAATGGACCTGGTCTGATACACCATGCTGAGAACGGCAGCATTGTATCACCGCGAGCCAGATAACAATGGATCAACGGGGACAATAATACGACAGAGAGGGATGTAATTATCTTCGGGACGAGAGATATTTCGCATTGTCAGACATCAACGTGGATGTCGGCTCTGGTCTTCCATTGAAGATTCCTCGGTGTGGGCAGATAAACGGAGAGAGAAATCCGTCAAACGACGAAAGATCCTACGCGGCTATACAGCCGCGAAGTTACGGCAAGTCGGAAACTGCTACACGCTTCGCGAAGTTCCGCTCGCGAGATCAGTAACTCCCCGAGTTACTGAGTGGACCGATATTATTAATCACGCGGCCCTGTTCTCTTGGTGAAGCTCTGCGCCCGCGATTTCTCGCCGACTATTAATTACGATAAGCGCGACGTAACACATCACTTTATTATATTCTCCGGAGAACAGAGAAAGGTTTTTGTGAAGTGATGCACTGTCTGTCAGATCGCAATGATCGAGCATGACTTAACGTTTTTTTTTTTTTTTTTTTTTTTTTGAGAAGTTGCTCAGCGCTGTGTTATGTTCTTACATGATATTCCAATACGAGTAAAAACTGGATTTGCTGTTTTATTGATAATTTCTTTTCATTTTTTCAAACATTATACTTTGAAATAATTTTTTTCTTTTCTATATTTTTATTTTTATTTATTTGTATATTTATTTATTATATTTAATTTTGTTCTAATATTATGTGGCTTTTGTGTCAAATAGAAAGGATTATTCTTCAGAGCGTTTCAATGTGTGAATAATTCAATTAATAAATTCTCCGTTCTCTATTTCCTCAAATTTCGCATGTGTCAGAATTCTCTCTCTACAATTAGGAATAGAGGCATCCTAAGGCCATGTGCAGGCAATAACTGTCGAGAATCTCGACGCTCGCTTCGTCAGCGTCTCTATCCGCTTTCAATCTTTCATTAAGTTGAATCGGTTCGATTTCTCGTGGTCAAATGTAACCACTGCCCGCCACAGTTGCTCCGTTCTCTGTGACTCGAACTAAAAGAGTGAATCCGCTTCTCTTTCCGGTCGTTTTCTCGTTTTTTGTTTTTTACCAATGAAATTAACGGGTGAATAACCAATCGCGATCTTACGCTACTGAACTTACATCTGTTTTATTCATTTTTGCCCGCAGATTTGTATTAAACAATGTAAGCTTTAAATAATATTACTATGTAACATTTTTGATCGAAAACATAATATGAAAATATGACACAATGATAAGAACGCAATCTATATTAATTGTCTGCTTCTTATATAATATAACAAATAATTTTTTTTTTAATGTTATAAGTGTTTTATCATTAAAGTACATTATTATCAAGAATATCGTTCCGATGTATTTATCACTGATAGTGTAATCGGAGCTCTGATATCGCCGTGTTCTTGCATCAAAACACGCTCATAATGTGCCCAGTCACGTAGTCAATACTTGCGCTAGGATTTGATGCATCATGGGATGTACCCAGGTCCGCTTTTCCAATGTACGTGATCTATGTAAACAAAATTCTTTGATAAGTTTGTAAAACAAAATCTCAACGATATTTCAAACTAAGAATTTAAAGTAATTGTTTATAAAAATTATTACACAGTATTCAAAGACCGAACTATCATATTTTCCATATTAAACAACCTCATAAATGTAACACGATGTAAAATTTTTGCTTTAAACTTGAAAATCTGTTAAATTTGATCTTTATCATGAGATAACTGGAATTTTTCCCGCGGCTCTTACATAAAACACTATCCAAGTATTTCTCATGCAATTTCGTGTAAAATTGTTCCGATTCCGACCATCCGAGTGAAACGTACACAAGCTTTGCCGTAAGCTATCTATGATAAAAAAAAAAAATTCTGATTCTGCTCACGTCTGACATATTCTGTTGACTCGACGATTTTAATTATCAGCTGTAGCGGTTTGTGTGTGCGTGTGTATGTGCTTGATCGTAGCCTTATATTGGAAAATTCAGGAGAGCGTAAAACCATCGTGAAAAGAAAACAGCATATTCAGCACTATTTATCCGACCGAACTGACCGTCTTTTTACAGAAAATTTAAAAGAAACATTATACAGGTCGGGAGTTATATCCGTTAACTTGCCTCGAGGCTAATTTTACGAATTAGCCTCGAGGCAAGTTAACCACAATGAGATTAAATTTCACTAACATCAAGTAAAATTTGTAATAACCATCGATAATATTCGCGTATATATTCTTACCATCAAATTTTGAGAAAGGTTTATATTGATTCTATGTATAATCTCTGAATATTCTATCACAAATATATGATATTATCTATTTTAATATAAATGAAAAATTATCGGTGGAATTTATTGGCAATTTTTTGCAAGCGAGACTCTTTCAACAACAAAGATAGTATTACTTCACGTTATTCTTCTCATCATGTTCTCATCCGTAGTGTTCCGTAGCTTGATATTCGATGCGCGATAAAGCTCCACCGAATCCGCTTCGTTTTGTCGATTTTCCATTCTGCATACCGGCAATTCCTTACGCGTTGATCCGTCAGTGATTTCCTGTGCGTGTACATATATGCTCCGTGAACTTGTTGCCGGCTTTCTCATGTACGTATATATCCATCTTTACGTAAACGCTAAACGAGAATTTTCGCTCGAGGCAAACAGCCACGCGCCGTGTTTGCGAAGCAGATCAATTAGGCCGGAAATACCAGCGCGTCTTCGCGGTTGCGCGCGCGCTCGTACGGAATTTCACAAAAGACTGTGCAACAAAAGCTCTCTAACTACGGGAAGCCGTATAGTTAACAGCCACCGCATCGTTACATCAGCTAAAATTTGCGAGATTATTTTCCACGTTGATTGTTAATTAAATTAACAATAATTTTTAATACACGCAATCAAAATTGACAATAAATTTGCTAAAATATTAAAAAGGTAGAGACATATAATTGTGTATGCTTTAGCTGAAACTTTTTATTTCCACGACTCCAGTAAGTTTCATTTCTTCTTCATATTTCCTCACGGCGCACATATACATTTCCAGTGCAATAAAGAGCGCAATGTACGCGATCGTTGCATTCGCATCAGAGCAGTCGACGTCGCGTTCGCAGCGGTTGTCGTTGTCTTTACGAACTTGTTGCGGCACTTAACCGCGTTGTGTTACGCACACCGCTGCACCGTGAAGTTTCGTCCCTGAGGGATCGCACTCTCGCTAGACGATTCAATTAGGGTCGTTTCCCTGCTTTTGACACTTGGCTCGACGAAGGAAAAGCGCGCGGCGCCATACGTTCGACCGCGTCTCCGCGAAACGTCACGCGACGAGTCGTCAGCGCACGCGAACGACATGTTGCCATTGTAATCACAAGTCTGCACACACATCGAGAAAAGTTTCAGGCCACCTGAGGCACCAGTTAATCTCTGCATTTCGAATCGCTGACTGCCGCACACAAAGAAGCGAGAGAAAATGTCGCACAAATCTTAATAACGAAAATATATTTTTCACTTAAAAAAAAAAGAAAAGAGCATTTATGAACATTATAATAGGTCAAAATAAAATGGTAATTGAGATTAGTATTTTTTTTTATATTGTCAAATTTATTTGCAGCAAGTGTCAGTAATAGGAAGTTGCAATTCGGCTCTTATTAAATCGCATGTGTCATCTACCGAACGAGTGTTAATATTAGCGTTTCCTGCATGGATAAAGCTGTGTCTATAGAGAATGCAGTCTATATACCGACGTCGTTCGTAGGAGAAAATGGATAGCACATACGTTGAATATACTGCGATAATATCTACTCGGCACGCGCGCGTATCTTATCTATGACATTGGTTCTAATCTATTACTAACAGATACTCAGTTTTGAAAGAATTATTTCTCGTTTAATATTACACAACTGATATGTTGATTAAACAACTCTAAGCTAGAAAAGATTTGGAAAATGATCTCGCGAACTAATGTAGATTTCTGTCGAAGATCGATAACAAGATATACAAGATTTATTGACAATACAGTTGCCGTTATCTCACTTCTGCAGGTTCTGCGTGTTCCCAAAGCCGCCGAATCTTTTATCTCGCGGACTCTCGAATTTTTGTTCGAGAGATAGAGCGTGTCTGTCGGACACAAAAGGTGGCTACGCGCAAACGCTTTTACACATCGAACTTGGTCGCAAAATATAACCGCGCCACTCGTTCGCGTTTCCTCATCGCGCAACGTCGTTGATGACTTGCGTGCGGTAACGCGGTTTTTTGAAAATTGACTCGACCGCGACGGCACAATTTTTCGAACCGCGAACATCGCCGAAAATACACGATTCGCGGCGGTGAAGCATGGCCGGACGTCGACGCGCACAGGTTCGGCTCTTTTTTTTCACCAAACGCGCGATACGGGCCTGTCAAACGAAAATGTCGATCGGCAACGGCGACGCGGTGTACCGGGGCTTGAAAAACTGGCGTTGATAATAACGGAATGCAACGTAGTTCGAGATAAAGCGGGCGGCCGACCCGGTCGCATCCCCGACGCCACATCGATTTTTGACTCTTTCCACGACCATTTTCGAGCGCCTGTCATCAATTCCGAAACAAATGATTCGATCTCGCGCGCGCACGCAGTCCGAAGCTTAGCGGGCCGGAAACTTTCGCCTCTCGAATAAATTTTCTTTCCATATCCTACATTCGCGGTTTTCTCTGGTCCTGGAAAAAGTTTCAAAAACCGGCTCTTTGTCGATGTAACGAGGACGGAAAGTTCAAGCGCTCGTATGACGCGCGTTTTCTCCAGTGAGAAAGACGCGACATACTTTTGCTGGAATTCTTGTGAACTGAAAATGCGTTCAAATATCTAGTCTTTCTTAACGCTTTGTAAATAAAATAAATCTGTATGCCTTTTGGTCGTACATCAAAAATATAGTATATTTAGATATTTAAAAATATATAATAATTAGAGCGAGTCTTTATTCTTCATTTTCATTTTTTTCAATTGGAGCAATTGCGAATTTGTATTGATTAGAACTAAAGATCTTTATTTTTTTTCCTCTCATTGTTTTTCCTCTGCTGTACGCAACTCTTCAATCCTGATGTATTGGGATATAGTCGCATTGCATAGAGTGCATTCAGGTAACGTTTGTACACGGACTATTCGAAGTTAGTGAGCTATTCTGGCGCAACGGTGATCAATAGACAATCTGACGCAGCACGTATCGAAATCAGAGTAATTACACGGCTACGATATATAGGGCAACATTAATCCCGCACCTTCGTGTATATCGCAATGCAGCTTGAAGGTTCTATTAATAGTTAATTAACGTATATAAGATATGATTATATGAGCGTCGGAGAAGCTCCCGTGTAATGAATTGCAAATTGCAAGTAGTTAACTTAATACAGAGCACGAAGGAGGTGAGATAGACTTATTTTCGTCACTCATCATCTTTACTATCATCTTCTTAGATTTTTGCAACAGTTGTTCTACATTTAAAAAAACAATTTATTCATATACATATATTGTAAAATAAATTATCTTTTTATATTTAAGTTGGAATAAGAAAAAGAGAGAGAAAGTAAATAAATACATTGTAATCTATAAAAATCATATATAAATCATATAAATCATATATACACGTTTGGAGCTTAAACGAAGAACTTTTGCAACTTTTCGTCTGCGAAATACCGAAATGGAAAACGAAATGGAACGAGTACCAAGCAAACTTAAGCGACAATACGAATGGCAGCGATAGACGTCGGGAGAAACTCACGTAGCGAAAGCGGAAGCGACGAAATCGTAATCTGCTTTGCGAGCAACGGCGCGGAAAGCCGTGGAAAGATTCTATCGAATGATCGATTGGGAAACAATTTCCACACGTGCGACATTACGCGCGCGTCTTCCATCCTTTTTCAACTCCATGGTTGCATCAACGTCGTGCATTTGTCTCCAAATAGCCACTTAAGACGGACTGACGCCACATGGGAGTAGCTCCCGTGCAGTCTTTTTTCACATCTCTTTACGTGGTCACCTGTGACGTAATCGGCTTACGCTACTTTGGAAATACACGGTGATACAGGAGGAAAATGTCATCGCTTTGCAAAACGTGAAGCATCATTTATACAGATACCGGCAACTTCTCGCCTGGATGAAGATGCGCCTCTGCTGAGAAAATATCACATATATAGTAAATATACTTCATATACTTCGTTCACTAACAGATAGAAGTTTTTTTGCAGACCGAAGTCTTTTTCTCGTATCACCCTCTACATGTCGCTCGCCAATTTAATGCACTTCAAAGCGCGCACGCGATGACGTCTGTTTGCAAAGCTGGCTTCGTCTCGACTAGTCTTAAGAGATTTGATATTCGAGCACGACACTTCGTAATCGAGTTCTCACGCATTGTTTATTTTGATCAAACAGAGCTTTATACAATCTTGTTTCTTTATTCAATAATCAAAATAGTTTATAATTAACCACAAATATTATGCATTAAATACGCAAATACACATGGTAAACCGGATGTATATAAATCCTCTATAATCACCCGCAGCTGGAAACTTTCGTTCGATAAACGTTATCATGAATAATAGACGTAGAAAACTTATCCAAACTGCATTACCACGGAATGCTATTAGACGAAGTTTGATAGTTATTTCTTCGGGGTAGATTAGTGATTACTCAAGTCATTAGAAGTGAGAATCCAAGCCAAACAGAAAAATCGTTTATCACGCAAAAACACGTAGATATATAGATCTACAATTAGAAAATCCTGTAATATACGACGAAAGAGAAAAACAAAATCTCTGAACTGTTTACTCTTATATGTTCACATACCAACTTAACGTTGTATGTATTTTATATACGGGTGTCTCGGCGTAAGAACGGCGTAATAAATGCTCCCTTCATTTACCCTGTCTGGATGAGAGCGAGGTACGCGAGAGGAATCACGCGCACGTGATTTTATAGTCGGCGCAGCGTAAACATCGCTAAAGAGTCATCACGATCGTTCACCTAGCTGAGTACCGGCTTAACGAGCAAATGCACGACACAGGCGGAAACGACCCGCATCCTTGCTGCAGTCACGGAAATCTTGACAGATCCTTTTACGGGTCTGTATATCACGTATCCCGGTGGAGACATGCATCCAGCAGCCAGCACCAGTAGCAACGATGTAGCAGGCTGCTGAGACCCGGTCTGTCGCGCGTGCCATAAAATACGACGTCGATCGTACGTGTTGCCGCACACGACGATACGTGACCAGTTTCGCATCGATTCCAGCTGCGGCGAATCGATATGACTATTTCGCTACGTCTGACGATTTCTCTTCTCGGGAAACTCAAGAGAGAGAGAGAGAGGGAGAGGAAAACGGGGTGCTCAAAATCCGGTAAACGGCTCAATAATTCGGCGGACGTGTAGCCGCCTCATCACCGCGATGCACTCGACGAGCCAAATGCCTGCATTCACGGCGGTCGCATGATATACGGCGCCGATCCGAGAACGCGTCTGGCTGCGTCCGTCGACGACGCGCATAGCGCATCCCGAGGCCGATAATCACCAAGGAAGTGTAACCTAATCGCGCGCGGATCTCAAGGCAGATGCGATCCCAAGGCACGGCCTGCGAGCCAATCAGATTGCAAGACCTGTCGAGCGATCGATATCACTGTCAGTAGAAATAGTGACGGTATCTACGTTACTGTCAATGTCGATCACGTGCAAATGTGAGACACGTTTTCATCAGCAAAGTAAGACATGTTTTCATAATAGATAGACAATACGCAACCAGATTGCAATTCGGTCAAGCGTTTTTTTTTTAGTTGTATCATACATATACATACACGACAATACGTAAAAATATCTAGACGTTAGATTTAATGGATCAAACAGTTTGCAACGACAACGGAAAAATTTAATAGCCGTCTGGTTATTGATACTGAAGATTTATGACAAAGAGAAAGAATTTTTCGTCGTTCGTATGATGTACCTCTTTCGGAACACGTAAAAATTGGGCTGTATTGTAACGGTGATGTATCGAGATATATCGGTATCAAAACCCGGAAGATGCCAACGGCGACGTTTTTCGCAGAAAGAACTTTCTGCCAGAGGTTATCATATCCCTCACTTTTCTTTATGTGACGTCTGTATGTATACGCTTCGTACATTATATGACAGAAATTGTTATCCATCCTTGTTCACGTGCCACTTTATGGCCGAAACTATCTTCTTCTTAGCTACGGCTTCCGCACACCACAGCTTCTATCATCTCTCTTCGAAGGTGAATGTAGCTGTAAGCTAAAATATTTTATGTTTGTCGATATTACGGACAATCGTAAGAACCGCAAAACCGCTTTGCGGAATCTCGCTGACCAGCGAGCGTTCCTGAAACGGCTTCTCTCGTCTTTCATCGACGTCACGGGCAAAGGAAATTCGGAAGATGAAATTGGAACAGTTGCAGGAGTTCGGGAAACATCCCAAAATATCCTGTTTACAAAAGAGTTAGAAAATAAACAGAAAATAAAAACCATTGTAACAATATTTTTGTCGTAATATTTCAAAATTTTTTTGCAACAATTGATGACTCTAAACTGCGAGATATCAAGTAGTAAAAAAATCTTTTAAAAAATCTGCTCTTTATTATTGAGCACGATGATCAAAATTGTCTTTGTAATGTTTGTTTAATATCGCTGAAAAAGTTTGTTTATTATTTATTTACATTATCTATATTGCGTTTATGAGCGACAGAAAATGAGTTTGTCGCGGCATAAGCGTCAAAGTCACGATCGCGCTTCAGATTCCATCAGTCGTTTCTTAAGTTTCCTTTCTCTTGTCATTTACTTACTCCTTTGGAATACTTCATTAAGTACTTCGATGCTGGGGGGTAATTACCTGACCATACTGACTAACGCTTTGAACTTTCTCGCTCTGTTTCTCTCGCTTTTCTTACCTGCTCTTTCCACAACTCTCTCCTCTTTTGCGCATCGCGGCCCACTTTCTCGGAAACATTAGAATTAGCCGTGAAATTAGCATATTCAGAAGTTTCGCAGTTTAACGGATGAGTCCCACACTGCCGAGTTGAGTAACCTATTATCAGGCCGAGCAGACGTCTTAAAGCAGCTCGTACAAACAATGTAGCCACGTCGTCTCTCTCTCTTGGGCAAAAATCTCGCCAAGCTCGGTGGATGTTGATTGGACGGGCCGAGTTCACAGAAAGTTTGCGAGTGAGAGAGCAGAAGAGCGCGAACGAAAGTGGCCATTACAGTTGGACACTAATGCCACGGAGATTATCGAGCTCGTAGTCGAGTAGGATAGATGCAGTAGTAGAGCTCGAGATTAAGGAGACGCCACGGTGGAACAATCATACTGCGAGTACAAGTTCCTCAAATTTGGAGCACAGCCGTAGCGATTCTCCAATTGTAATGCTTGTGTTCCTTTTTCCCTCAAGTAAACTTTTCCGAATAAATAAAATTAGAATGAAAAACTCATGTGTGTTGGCATACGTCAATGTATAAAAATATAAAAATAACATTTAAAGCTGAGTGGGAGCATAAAATGCTAAGTGCAAAAAAGTACCAGGTACTAAATGAAACTAACGAACTAATAACTCAATCGATAGTTCATTCTAAGTAAGATACTTAAACTTTTGTAAATGAGAAGAAAGTGCTTTAGAAGTTTCGCGAAAAAAAAAGTTACTTTTAATGATAATACACAAAAGTGTTAAGAAATTTGTGAAAAAGCAAAGTACTTGCATATTTCACAAAGAATATGGTTTTTGCTACATGATTCTTTTATAGTGCGATTTCTCGATGTTTCTTTTTTTGTTAATTAAACATTGGTGCTATCGAGAGCAACTTTGTTCTTATTCAGTGAGAGAAAAGTTCGTATACTATTTGCTCGACAGTGCTCTTCGGCAAATACACTTGCGTTTCAACTGTCAATCAATCGAGACACACTGAATTACTTGTACTCTGTTCAAATGGCAGATTCACTTGGGATTTACGAGGAGCAAAACTTTTTCCGCGTATCGACTGCTTCTTTTTCAGTACACGCTGTTCTTGGCATTCTCTTATATGAGATTTTGATTTATTTCTAAAATTAGTCACGAAAATGAAAAGATGTATACAATAAAAAATATAATATAAAAAAATTGTTCTATTTCTTTCGACGCATATTGCAAAATATCTGCGATCGGGTTTTTTAACTCGAGAATGAAAACTTCTAGAATAAGTGTAATTACAAAGTGAACAACCACGAGAGCGGATTCGTCTTTCTTGAGTCTGCTGATCCGCACTCGAGCTCTTTTGGCGTCAGCTGGACCGACTGACAATGAAAGACCGATCGTCAGAATTGCAATCCACCCATGGCGCTATGATCGAGCGGTGGAAATCGCAGCTTCTTCGCCAAGTACAATTAGCGGTAACTGTCGACGAGTTAAACTTGTAATTAAACTTCTTCTTTAATCGCCCCATGTGATTGGAGGCTGTCAGACGAAAGCAGATTTCGCCACTCACGAGAACTGCGCTTCCACTGCGATGGGAATTAGTGTGCACTCGTTTAACTTTGAATCTGGCATCTCATTTTGAGATACTAACATTTCGAGGTGAAAACTTCACAGATAGAGCAGTCAAAGATAATGAAGTACGAAATGAAGATGTTGAAAGGACATTTGATACCCGATAAACTCAATTGAGATTTATAAAAAAGAACAAAAAGTGCACTTTTCGAGGATGAATTGAAATTTACAGTTTTATTTCGTTTCCGTTACTATTTGCATTTAAAATAATTCATTTAATTGAACATACGTCAATCAAACGTATGTAGACAATTATAATTTTATTTTATCGTATGTGCTTAAGTTTAAGTTTCCGATAAATTTTTTTCTGTATCTCGAAACAGTTGTTTGACTTTATTTATAATTGAAAAGTGAACTGTATATCGGGATGTTCACTGCTGTATTTGAATATCAGCTACAATTGTGACTGTTTTTCTATGGTTATTAAGAGTCCTAAAGTGATAATTTTTACTTTGTTGCACGCGTATCTCGATTCTCGATGACAGTTTTCTCTGCCACTGCTTCAAATCGTCGCTTGTTTTTCGACAACATACAGATTATATGGAAATCCGTGTCACTTCTGTTATACATATATCGCAGTCGAGCTTTCGCGCATATGCCAACTTCGTAAACTATGAAAGTCTAAATTTTTCCGACTTTATCCTCTGCGCTTCTATTTTATTGCAAGCCTTCTGGACTCACATTTGAATTTGTCGCTGCATTTTTTTTTTATTTCGTTCTTTGTACGTTTCTATTAAATTTTTCTTTTCCTACATTAGATTTTATATCTCTATTACGTTTTATGTTTCTATATTTCATACATTTACACGTTTATTTCCACACTGAATAACATCACTACAGTTATTATTCTGATGTCGCATGCCAACTTTTCAGAAACATTTACTAAGAACAGACCAAGTAGAGTCAATAGGTTCAGACGCGAAGGAGCAATTGACGATATTGGATCAAGTAGTGAATTAGTTTGTTGACTTCGAACGCGGTACATAATTGAGTCTAACTTTACGCTGAAGTCAGAAGGCCGAAACTCTCTATGCTTAATGGCAGCATAGATGTCGCGTGGCCTTCACGGTGAGTAATGGCTAAATTTATTGCGCCTACATATGACTTGACAGTTGCGTCGCAAAATTGAGTGAGTAAACTTTAAAAAAATTGTTT
>QVNW01000894.1:0-31600 GCA_014825475.1 Pseudomyrmex flavicornis | reverse complement strand
ACTTTACAATGAGATCAATAAATACTTTTTCTTTTAAAAAGTAGTTAATTATTCGGTAGTTTTGGTTATGTTTTTAATGTTACATGTCACACTCTGAACGAAGCTAAAAGAAGCCGTTCAGAAAAATATTCCTTGCTCACTTTTCCGCTCACTGAGCAGTTGCACAACAGTTGAGTTGTCTGAATGCACCCAATGACGTATATATACATATTTGTATCAATAAAGTGCGCACGCGTAAGAAAATCTTACGATTTTGGAACACCGCACCGCACTTGCAAACGTCAAGCATATATGGCAGACAATGGCAGACGCCCAAGAGAGTGTAGCCATCGGTATTGTTGATTGACTTGGAAAAGTTCTGCAATTATTCTCTTTATTGTTTTTATTCATTCTGAAAAAGAAGCTATATAATAGCAAGGTGTGGAAACTTCGGTAACTTACGGTAAGTGAACAAAGCCGATTTTAGACAATGATCGTTATTATGTGATTAAATGCAAAATATGTGCGGTATAACTCGATTTCTGAAAGTCTTCTGCTCTCTCTTTCTTCTCTCGATGAGAGGAAAACAATAGAAATTAAGAAGTTCTATTGTTTCTAAAATTCAATATATGTGCAATTGAAATTTGAGCAGTGTTTTTCTTATGTTTACTATTGTTGAGACAACTTTACAACAAGATTTGATTATCTGTGTTCTTTCCGGCTAGCGTTACATTGCGTGAGTCATACATTTCAATTGATGTTTGATGTCATCGACATATATTTTCGTGAATCACACTGTGCCACGTTGGATGATCAATTATTGGAGACTACTGGAGCACTACTGTGCAAGTTTGTAATTTGCCATATTTCATGAAATTTTTCTATTTCGTTTTTTTTGTTTTGTGTTCATGTTCAGTTCTATTATAAAAATGTATACATCCAATAAGATATTCAAATAATTTCAAAACAATTTACTTGCGGAACTTGTAATATTTTCTCATAATACATTTGTATTATTCATATATATATTAATCTAAATTTAATGAAACAAATTATATTTGAAGAACTTGTGTTTAAAGAAAATTTTCCATTAATTTCTAGTTAACTTAATGGATCAACTATCATTGATTAATTCGGCTAATCGACCAATGCGACAGTTATTTCCAATAGAATTATCAACTGGCATAGTTAAATGTCAGAATTAATGAAATTAATTGACTTGTAACACTATTTTATATGCTATGTATTTCAGATTGTAAAACAATTTTAAACATGTACAATAACACACTCAAGTTGATGCTCTCACACACCTGTCAGTTCTGTAAATTTTCTTCTAATACACCTGATATGACAATATACTTATGTATGCACGAAAACAATTTAGACAACAACACAGTATATAAGTTAAATAATTTTTTTATATGTATATTAATATATTTTCTACATTGCACATGTAATAAACAATAATTCTACAAAACACTATTAATCATTTAAAGTCAACTTCAGTTTATTTGAAAAAAGTATAGGTTGCTGCTCACTATATATATATCATCACATATGTTTTTTAGCTATATAGTAAAAATACTTTTTACACTAAAGATTTAGCATTTTTAATTTTTGTTTCAACAAACCAGTAGAGCGAATAAAGTGTAAGAATGTTTCTTCTTCTTTATAATTTTTTTAACGTGCCTTTAATCCTGACTGGAACTTTTTAGTATCTGCTGCTCTGCTGTATGCGTTTCTTTTATCTCTACTCTTCGCTCATTTTTGCACTTTTTTATTTATATAAGAAAAAACATTTTCAACGCATTAGGATACAAGGAAATAGATAATTCTGTCCGCCATTTTGGTAACATATAAATATAGAAAATTGGGTTTGGTTAGGTCAAAGGCGCTGCAGGGGTGTGGAGAACTAAGGGGTGGGGCTGCAATTCGCAGCACTGGTCGAAACTCGGAACGTCGAACTAGGCGGACGTTATCTTTTATCCTACCAATTTCAACTTCCGTTTTCAATCGTCGCACCCTCGTCTTCGTCTGGTTGAATTAATTAAACATTCACAAGTTTAGACTAACCTAGTTATCGGAGTGCTTTTGTAGTTTTCTTGAGAAAAGCTACATTCGGCAGCATGTATCGCTCTTATTAATTTATTGCTCCAAAATTTTTGTGCATGTTTATCTCGATATTGTAAAAATAACACACAAGAGAAGGATTTGTGATATTACATATAAAAAAAACTAAAACCTGAAAGTTTCTTTTTAATTTTTCATTAAATCGTTTTCGTCAGTGAAACATACTCCAGAGAATATAATCAAGAATTACGGCGGTAAAAATATATATAAAATTAGATCGAAATATATTCACGTTATGTTGAAGTGGATCTTATATATTTTATTGCATATCTTGATAATTGTGCTTAAGCGACCAATTGATCGATCAATTATCTTGTTATTTTTGAATATTCATATTTTAACGATTATCTTGTTTTATTGACTATTTATATTTTGAACACAATTGTATCGTTTATGGGAAAGAACAGATTAAATCAATAAGTGTAAACGTACTTTGAAAAGAAATAAATAGTATGCATTTCATATAGGTGGTATATTATGATTGAGTGTCAAACATTTTTTTGTTATTTGTATTTTTTTATTTATCTAATCACAAGAACTGATTTTGCAAGGAGAAAAAGTGAAAAAAATTGCAACAACTTTATTAGATGCAACTTATATACGAGTGCAATATCACAAATTTTAACGAATATTATTATATAAAGATTCAACACACCTTTGCACACACACACACACACACACACATGTTTATATGAAAGAGTTTGTACATAATAAAGCTAGCAAAAAAGAAATATGGAAAATGATATGGTCAAATTTCACTTAACAAAATTATCGGTCAGAAATTAAATAAGGAAAACAGAATTTATACAAATATATTATTTGACAACGCAATTTAGTGACTTTTGTCAGGATAATCGTATAGAATCGCAACGATTTTTAACTAGTAGTTTTCTTCAAAAGAAAGAAACAAAAATACTCGGACAGTTGCAAAGTTTGTGTCGAATACAAAAGAGTGAGATTCTTTTCTCTTTCTCCAGTAGAAATTGAGTGTTAGATTAAAGCAAATGATACATGAAGAAAAAAATGTTCAAGTGTTGCATGTGTAGTGATAAGTCGAAGAGAACAAACACCGAAAAGTCAAAAGATTCACCAGTTAAGTCGTCTAAACTAACGATAGTTTCCGCAAAAACGGACGAAGAAATTAAATCTTTTACGGATAAGGTAAACGGTAATGTGCAGCAAAGTAAAAATTCGCCCGCTTTGGATTCTATGGATACGCCTTGCTCCAAATCCTTAACGAAGAATTGCGACTCTGGAAAAAATAAAAATACTGAGTGCACTGAAGAGAAACTGCCTTTGAACACGATGAAGGAGACATCCAAAAGCGGTAGTCCGGTCGCCGGTAATAACAGCAGCAACGTTGATGGCAGTTTTATGGAAAATGTTAATTCTGTTGCAATTGCCAAACCGAATTTTCACAACGAATCGGGGTACAAAGATAGAACGGTAGATGATGGGCCGGATGATGAGGGAGACGACTCTGTTTTTGAAGCATGTTTGAGTGAAAATGAGACAATTAAGAAAGCATCTGCAGGTACATAATACAATTTTAGGATGCAAGTGATGATGATATATACTTTGCGTCTTTAAGTTGTACAGTTTCAAAAAACTTCTTCCAAGAAGTAAATATCTCGATTAAATCTCTTCTCGTGGAGATTCGTCACGATTTTTTGTTTTAACGCCATCCAAGAGGAAACGTCAATTTGAAATATCAGTATATATTATATTTGCCAATGATTCGATAATTTGCTCGTATCATTTGTTAATTTAGAAGATCGAATATCGATCGGGGGAGAAGGTCCAAATTTAAAGAATTAAGAGACAAATTCTTCTCTTGATGAATAAAAGCCCGACATATTGTATGTCGTTCTCCACAGTTGCTTCTGTTCCACGGTGGCTATCGGAAGAAGACGATAGTGAGTACGTTTCGGAAGGATGCAGCGGCATGAAAGAACCGCCAGCGACTCCCGTTGCACGTGACGAGCTAGCTTTAAGACGTCACAGATTTTTCTCCGATTTGTTACAAGCTGCGCAGAATTCGACGGAGCATAGAGTGAGATTTGATCCTCTAGGACCGCTGGTGCACACTGGTTAGGACTCGTCTGAATTTCCAATCTCTTCTGTTCTTTGCACTTATTCAGGAATCTTTGCATTGGAATTAGAGCTACAGACCATATAATTTACAAAACGGAGTTGTTTGATATGCATTTATTATAAAAGCGACAAGTATTAATAGATTCAATTTTTTCTACGAAAGAGAAGAGAGGAAATGATATATTAGTAAAATATGCTAAATAAAAATAAAAAACATTACATATAAGTTATATGAAATACGCACTAAGATACAATCATACATCACTAAGATACAATGTGCCACTTGCAATTTCTATGTAATGTCAAATATCATTAGATGTATGCCATCTAAACCCGTATTACACATTCGACATTTATTGTTATTACGTCTGCTAGCTTATTGCGTTAGTTAGTACGCGACACAAGTAGAAAATAAAAACTTAAATTTTTGTTTCGAAATTCAAGTGAAATTTACTTTGCGTTATTTGAGCTTATATATGTATATAAAATTACATAAAAATTGATAAAATATTAAATAGTGAAAATTGCTAAGACAAAATGAACTTTTCTTTTTAATAAAATAGTCGAAGAATTTTTGGTAATTATCATATGTTGCTTAGAACATTGTTGTACATTACTTCTCTCTAGTACAATACATAACATTACGATTATATTACATTATATGATTCATCTACGAGAATGTATCTATGTGCGTATAAATATACTTGTGCACGATGCTAGCAGATTCTCTAATAATAGTCTAGAGGATTCTCGCGTTGAACATTTGAGGTGCCTTCCAGTTTCCTTCTACTTTTCGAAAAATCTAGTATACGCGCGACGTTGCTCATACAATATATTTGCAATAGTTTTCAATATTTAGACAAAATAGGTTAAAAATTACTCTTATTTTTTTATTTGTTTTACTGTAAGTATTTCTAAGCAAATTTTGTAATTTACTGTTCCAAACTGAAATACGTTTGATATTTTTTTGTGTGGAAGCGACATTCTCTTTCACATTTATTAGTTATTAATTTTATGTATAGTTGTTAAATCTCTCGAGAAATCAAAGAATTTTTCATTTGTGGAATTCTAAATTTTTATATAAACTAAATTTGCAGGTTGCGAAAATAGCGATAGAGAGGAGCATTTAGAGGAATTAGTGAATCGACTAGAAAACGTAACAAGACAACTTGAAAAAGTGTCAACACGTTGCATAGTTCAAACTCAGAACATCGCTGTACAAACGAGCACTCTTTCTCCGAAGAAAAAGTTGTCGATAACAACAAGTGATTCATCGAGACAAGACTCTCCACTATCATCCATTCAGTTTTTGAAACAACAGACAATCCCAAATCAGGCTGCAACCATGTCTATAAGTGGATACGAAGATCTTTTGGCTGGTCCAGTCAAAGAATACTTAGAACTAAGTCAAAAGATTGGCAGTGATGTAGCTGTTCACAGCAAACTGGTAGAAAAAGCTTTCCAGTTAGTAGCATTTTCATACTTTTATGTTAAAATTGTTAAAAAACATATAGTACATATATTTTAATAACTTATTAAATATATTCTAATTTATTTATTTTTATAATGCGGCAGAAAAATTATTAAAAAATGCATATTTGTGTATATATATATTAAAACCAAGCTATTAAAAAATGCATGAAAAATGTTTATATTAATTTCAGGCTTCAATTTCAATTTATACAAAAAACGGCGAATCGGCCGGCACCAACAAGTCAATCTGAGCAATTAGCTTTGCTCGCACCTCTGTCTACACAGATTCAACAGATTCAAGAATTTCGTGAAAAAAATCGTGGATCATTATTTTTTAATCATTTGTCAGCAATTAGCGAAAGCATCCCGGCTCTAGGATGGGTCGCAGTCTCTCCTACGCCAGCACCGTATGTAAAAGAAATGAACGATGCTGGTCAATTTTACACTAATCGTGTATTGAAAGATTGGAAGGAAAAGTAAGAACTTACTTACTCTGACTAAATTAATAGTCTTTAAAATATATATTTTAAATAAATAATATTTAAAATAATTAATATTAATTGAAGACTTAGACGATGTTATTTGTCATTAGTATAAATATTTATTTTTGACAAGTTGATATTATAAATTAATGTGATTGATAAGTAAGTTTATTATAGATTGATATACTGTTTATAAAAACAGCTACATCTCTTATAATTTAAAGAAAATTTTGAAAAATTCTTTTTATTTATAGAGATAAGATACACATAGACTGGTGTAAAGCATGGGTGCAAACTTTAACTGACTTACAACAATACGTTCGCCAACACCATACAACAGGTTTAGTATGGGGAAAGCTTGGTTCTATACCTAATGTACCTAACGTACCACCCCCGCCACCTCCTTCGATGCCGATCGGAGATATTGCACCGATGGTGAATGACGAGAGGAGTGCTCTTTTTGCACAGATTAATCAAGGAGAAAATATCACGAAAAGTGATTATTTATTATAATTCTTATTTTCTATTTCTTTTCTCTTTTATGTGTGTGCAAACATATCTAGCATATGTGTACATTACGCTTTTTTAATTTTATTAATTTAATATAGTATTTTTATATTATAATGTAAACATTACATATGTCTAATATTTGTATAACAGACTTAAAAAAAGTCACTTCGGATATGCAAACGCATAAAAATCCTGCTTTGAGAGCTGGACCAGCACCGTTTAAAGCACCAGTTACTAATGTAGCTCCAGTAAAAAGTGTACTACCAGCAAACGCGCCTATCGACAAACCACCAGTATTTACTAGAGACGGCAAAAAATGGCTCGTGGTAAATAATTGATATTGTACACGTAAAGTTGTACAAAAAAAATATCTAAATTTTTGTGCTTGTTGAATGTTTTCTTGTTATAAATTAATTAATTTAAAATGTCTAAAATATCTAAAATGTCTTACAGGAATATCACAAAGGCGAAAACTTGATAATTGATAACGTGGAAATGAATAATGTAGTTTACATATTCCGATGTCAAGATAGTACACTCACTGTCAAAGGCAAAGTAAATTCTATTGTCATGGATTCTTGCCGTAAATCATCCGTTGTATTTGATACTCTTGTATCCAGCATTGAATTTGTTAACTGTCAAAGTGTACAAATGCAGGTATGGAAACATTTTAGATCTCTAGTGTATTATTATATAATATAGTTTCGAACAAGATGATCGGGAAACAAATATGTATATATTTGTCATACGTGTATATGCTTAAAAAGTAGATCATGTTTGGAAGGATAATGTTTAAATAGTGGCAAGAGTAAAGAAAAAAAATTTCTCTTTTATATATTAAAAAATTTTTTCTCTTATAAATAAATAAAAATTAAAATAAACTCTCTTTTATAATAAAATAGAATATTCCTCTTCTTAACTTTAGAATATAATATTGCAAACAACAATACACAGATTAGACCAGCAATTTGCTATTCAGAAAACATATTCTTTCTTATAAAAGAAAAGATAAAAATACATACATAAAAGGTAGACTATACAAGTTTATTTAGTATGTAAATTGGAAATTGGATGTACATGTATCTGCAATGGAAGGTTTCACAGTTATATATACTTCTTTTTCTTCTAAGTTTTTCTCAGACCATAATCCGTTCTGATATGTTAAATTTCTTTTCTGCAGCTTGTTATTTTCTATAATAGAAATAACAATTACTCCTTTTGGAGCAGTATTTTGTACATGTTTTATTATTCGCGGGTCAAATCTACTGTTATATTTCTTATTTGAAGATTCTCTATCAGTTGTCCGAAATTGCACATTTCACTTATTAAGTAGAATTTCTGAAGCTTCTTTTAACGTCAGTATTTCTATATTTTTCCGATTGTTTGACAGAATTTTCCTTATCTACATTTAATTCAGGTAAATTTAATACAGATCTTTCTGCGCACAAATATTTATTTATGCCACCTTTTGTATAGAGTTTTTCTTTCCATAACATTGGACTTAAGGTAAAATTTTGCGTTTGCGTTTGATGTTTTATTCGGCGAGCTGGAGTTTTTGAATGATTTTTTGGTATGAAAAATTTGATAAAAGTCCTTCGCGGCGGTATAATAAACGTTGATCGAGTTGTAAGTTGCAATGTATTTTCTATACGTTTAATTTTATTATTTTGCAATTTTGTACAAGACTGACGTAACAGTTTACGGATGTGTTCCAAAGTATCATTGCGCGTCGAAAACGAATGCGATTTTTTGAGGGAAAAATTTAAACCTTTATTTTTATTTGTTAGTAAAGACATGTCGCTTTTGACTTTAAACTGCAGATAATTATTTGCAGATATTTTATTATTTTGGTTTAGATTATTCAATAAACTATCTGCATTAAATATAAATCTTTTTATGTCTAACAACAAACACAATGCAAACGCAGCAGAATTTAAAATAACAGTTTTTTTTTTTAATATTTCCTTTTCCGATTTATCAAAAATGAGAACTTCTATTTTTTCTTTATTCGACTTTACTGTATGTTTTGTATTTGACATAGATTTACTAGATGCTATATTGTTGTTGATAATGTATGATGAATTATTACAAAAAATTACATTGGATCTGTCATTCGTTTGAGTAGTTTTAACAATATCTTCATTTTTGGTGATTTGTGCGTGACTTTGAAAATCCATGTAAATTATTACTTGCTTATGCGTTTTATTGTTTTTTTTTGACATAACGTAATATTCTATTTTGTGTGTAGGTTTTGAATCACTTTTGCAGAAATATTTTAAAATTATCGGCAGTGAAAGGTCCATTTCTTTCTGTTTTATTTCTGCTGTTTCTAGCCATTGCGTATTCTTTTCGAACGTATTCTCAAATGAAGTAGACGTAAATACTTTTCGATTTCTTTTTAAGCACACATCAGTACAGGACTTGAAAGTTTCATCTTTGATGAAAAGTTTAGGTTTACAACAAGTGTTTATCAAAAGATTTGACGAATTATTCAGAGAACTAATAACTGGATTGGTGCTGAATTGATTGTGCAAATGTGTGCGACTCCCTTCGTTTGAACAATGAAAAATGTTTTCTTTACTTCGATACTGAAGCTCTTTGCATGCCGCGGAAAGTGTTTCGTTTTGACTCTCTAGAAAATTATCTATATAATCTCGAATATTCTTCACGTGTGTTAAAATAAGATCCTGTAATTTTGGGACTGACGATAAGTATTTCTTTGTCAGATTGTTGACATCAGCCACGTTTTTTTCCGAGTTTTTGCGCGACTTTATAAGATTTTGAGTATTTTTCAAGATTGTTTCTGTTTGCAACAATGTTTCACTTTCATCGATACCGTCAAGACTCTTTACACCGACTGGTATTCTTACTGTAATAATGTTTTTGTATACCAGTGGCTTTGATGATGATGATAATGATGATGAAATTTGGCTCTTAGTTGTATCATTATTATGAGCCACATCAGTAATGCTGAAATATTTAGAGGATGTTTCGGAAATACAATTTTGATTTCCTTCGTTTGCTATAAAAGAATTACTTGTGGTTTGCATATTGTGTTTCAATGAAAAGTCTGCTATGAAGTCTCGATTCTTGATGTTTGACTGAATCTGTGTTAACAAAGCTTTTTTAAACTGCAAAGCCTCTTGCAGCAACAATGCTGTCGATTTCTCTTTTTTGTCATTACTATCTAATACTTCATTTAAATCATCACTTTGTTTTAATATTACGTTTTTATCAAAAACATCTTCAACGTTTGCAATGTCATATTCTTTCATCAAAGATGTTTTAGATTTAGTTTGTGCATTTTTGTCTTCGAATGATTTGACCGATAAGTTGGAGTATATCCGGTTTGCTTCAGATATTTTTTTATTGAAATTATTAGATTGTGCGTTTAAATATATTTTTGTTGCATCTTTATCGACTTTGAAAGCTATGTGTGAATTGTTGCTGCAACTCCAATTTGAAATGTTTTGTGCGCATATAAATGTTTTACTGCTCTTTTGCTTATTTTCATAATCTTCCTGTAATATCGCATTGGACGAAAATGAATGTCTTCTGTGCGGTTTTGATGTTACAAGCGTTGAAAAATCACTCTCAGCTGATTTTTGTAGAAGTTTTATAGATGCGTTTGATGAATTTCCGATCGAAGAAGATAAACTTTCTCGTGAACAACCTAACTCAAAATATTCGCAACTATTCGTCATCTTCGAGAATCGCGTTTCTTGCAAGACTTTAGAACTAACATTACAATCAAGTTTGCTTTTATCTTTTTTGATTTCAGACTTGATAGAAATAAATGTATTAGGTTTATCGACTTGATTTGTTGATTCTAATTTTTCTGAGGATTGATTCACATCTTGATAAATTTGCAATATGTTATGTAAACTGTGTAGTTTCTTTTTAACTTCGTATAACATTTGCCGAGAAGAGTGCACATTGTGTGTTGTTGGAAGGGTGGAAATGAAGTTTGTGAAAAACGCGCTGGTGTCATTTACATCAGTGGAAACATTTTCATTACTTTGAAAATATTCTTCGGCATCCTTTGTTGACTTGTTTTCTTTGAGTTTTCTCTTTTTCATTAGTACTTCTTTGTTTACTGTTGTTTGTTTGTCACAAAATATTTTCTTCTTTTTTATCTTTCTTGATAAACTTAAGGCTTCTGTTCCCTCACTGTAATATGAAATTATAATATTATAACATAAATACATAAAACTATGTAGAGAAATAAATAATTAAACGTTTAGAATAGTTTAGCAGCAATTTGTGTCTAACAAAACTAACTTATTTAATCTTGATATTAAATTTGAATTTGAAAAAGCTCTGATAATTTAACGCTTTTGAAACTTTATGATCAAATGTGGCATCACAGTTAGAAAACAGGAGCTTTAAAGAGATTGTACGAAGAGTTTGTTAAATTATTGACGTTTTTATTCCTTCGTTTCTTGACTTTATATACCTTAGCAACATATGTTTTATCCAGGTTTTTCGATCACACGGACTGGATAAGGTCATTTTAATCTTTTTTAATTTTTTCGAATTTAAATTATAAATTTCGTGCGGTAGTGGCAAAGTTCCATATTGCATTTTATACGTTAAGACATTGACTCTTAATTCTAGATCCTGAAGTGTATATATCATGTTACTTAATATTTGATCGTCAAGCACAATATGTTTTGAGTACGTAGTCTTACGATACTTTATATAGATAAGTATCAAGAAAGTAACGGCTATCAGGACCTTTAAAAATATCATAAATTAATCTATAAATTAAATTATATTTATTATATTTTTATTATTTTAATTTTTTAAATATATAATTATTGAAACGTAAGAAATTAAGAAAGTATATACGCATATATAAGTAAGTATTTTTTACCCATATTAAGTTTTCTTTTGCTACATAATCAACAACGTCAGATACTATCTCGGACCAAAAGTAATTTGCCACCGCTTTTCCACAGTCCCTCCAATTTGTGTCGTAACAGATCGCTACAGCTTCAAAATTTCCACCTGCAAAATTTGTTTAATTAAAGTTCTTCTGGAAATATATATATATATATAAAATGGAAAATACACACACATATATAACATTTACAAAGAAGTTGTTTGCAAGCCTTCAAAACACGAAATAGAAAAAGTTGTACAGAACCAAACACTGTAATTCATGCGCAAAAAACTAAATTTTTTACAATATATATGTAGTTTATAGTTTCAACTTGGAGAACTTCAAGTATATGGTGTACAAGTTTTAAGATATATATATATCCTACACATTTTTTATAATTTAATATGATTTATATTTATTATATCTGTTCAATAAAAAGTCTTTCATATATATAGACAAATTTTATATCTAGTTATATATAATTATTTATAATCAGATATCGAATTTCTGTCTATCTAACGCAAGATCCGTTTTTCACAAATATATTTCGCGAAAGATTAAGTTGTTTTAAACGCACGTAATACCCTAAAACTAAAGTGACTTTACCAACTTTCCACGGCATTCTTATACACACAAACAAAACGTTTGGATAATAATTCCAGATAAAAGTGTACGTAAAAAAACATCAAAGAGAATTACACAATATTCTCCCACTACCGATACATGTTCAACACGATTTACAAACTCGGGAAGTCATATGCTAGCAATTGTTATCGAAACAGATTCTGAATCATTGCTAATTTCTGTATAATATATACATGTGTAACATATATGTTATAGCAATTTTTTGTCTAAAACGCTATATCAATAATGAATAACATGGTTATTAGTAATTAAAGATATGCAAATAAGAAAATAATGATAATAATTATTTGATGACTAAATAAATTACTATTATAAAAGTAATATAATGAGATTATTACAATATTTACAATTAGGAATTTTGTCATTTCATTTATTTTTTATTCTCTTCATTATTGTTATATTATTTACTTTTATCTTTATAATAGTAACTTATTTAATCATCAAATAATTAATATTGTTATTTTTGTACTAGCATATCTGTAATTACTAACTGTGTTATTCATTATCGACTTAGCAATTTTAGGCAAGCGATTGCTAAAGGTAATAGTCAATAAGGCACTTGTTTGCGTTACTGACGGCTGAAGAGAAGTCATTCTTCTTGCCTTCGGATTATCGCGCCTATTTTGCAAATCTTTATCGTTTGTTGTAAAAAACAGACAAACAATAAATCTATATATAAATCTATATAATATACAATAAATCTATATAATTTATTTTTCAGTGCTGAAACTCTGTATGAGTGAGTTTCAGTGAGTGAAACTCACTTGTTGCTATACTATAATACAAAACTAAAATGTTACAAATTTATACTAATTTACCAATTTTTATGTTTACAGGTTCTTGGAAAGGTACCTACAATTTCGATTGACAAAACAGATGGTTGCCAAATGTATTTAAGTTCGCAATCCTTGAATGTTGAACTTATTACCAGTAAATCTAGTGAAATGAATGTAATGGTACCTAAACCTAACGGAGATTACGTAAGTTTTATTTTGATTAAACAATAGATATTTGCTGTTTTCTCATAATTGTAGCATGTATATACATTTTATAGACTGAATATCCTGTTCCGGAGCAATTTAAAACTACTATTAATAAGAACGGTCTTAATACTACAGCTATTGATTCGCTTGGTTAAAAAGCAAGAAATTTGTTAAAGAATAAAGCCTACACATTTCTTTAATAATATAGTACTTTAGAGATATATGTGTGGTTATGTCAGTATCAATTTACTATCAAGTATCAATTTATTATTATTATTATTATTATTTATTGTCTTCTCATCGAATATTACAGAGGTAAGGCAAATGACTAATCTAATTCTATATACTTCACGTGGTGTGTAAAAATGAACTGACTTTAACAGTGTCTACTTATTCTCAAAAAAAAAAACAAAAAAAAAACAAAAAAAAATTTTATAATTTTCTGATTGCCCGTTTTTATTTAAATTCCTTAAAATTAAGGCGTCACTATAAAATCAAATTTCAATCAAATAGATTTATTTGTAGTATAAACTTTTTATTTTTGTTTTTTTTTACATTATGATAAAAAAGAAAAACGACTCAAAAAATATTTTAGACATTAAATTCGAAAAAACCGGAAATAACCAACTTAATTAATTGATCACTTCCAAAATAAAAGCAAAATTTTTGAAAGAATAATTAATGCAATTTCAACGAATATTTCTCGAGTCTCGGCAAAATTGAAGACCTTTTTGTGAGATTTTTTAGATAGAAACTGATTCTTGAAACCTTAAATTTTTTTTAAGAAAATAGACTGTCTTTAGTTACATGTATTGTTATCTTTCTGTGATGGACACATGCGAAAAATTGTAAACATTGACGAAATTTTGATAATAGCAATATAATAAGCAGTATCATATAGTATTTATTAAAACTGCATACCAAATTTTATGTACTCTTTGAGAGTCTTTGTACTGTTGAAGTTTGCCAAATTAAACTTAAATTAAACTTAATATGCTAATGCAATGAGCTGAAGAAAAAGTGATCTATTATTAGAACACGGCAATACGTCAGTAAAGTTTCGAATGTAACTAGACACTGAAAGCTTATTTATATTCAGTATGTATCTGTTACATTAAAGGACTGCGAAAAATATTATCTTGGTCATTACTCTGAGAGCATGAAACTTTCTGCATATTAGATAGAGTGCTTTATGGCATTATTTGGTAACTACAGCACTTTGTGATGCTTTTCGTAATACACTCGGATGTGATCATTGATTTCTGAAGACAAGAAAGCCAAATATGGTTTCTAGAAGGAGGTAACGCGAGATGCCGATGTGAAGCGTGCGCTCCAGAGAGATCGTTTTTCATGTTTATAACATATATAATAGGATTTTTGTGAATTATAAACTTTTTTTGTTTTACATTTGTGTGTAATATATATATAACAAGAGAGTGCGAGAGAGAGAGAGAGAGAGAATAAGATCAAAAGTGCAGACAACTGTAACGATATTAAGCATAGTGTAGATAAAAGTTTTTTATCGTCTTCAAATCGCTCTTTTATAAATTTATACTGTTTTTTATCAGAAAAAAGTTGCTCAAATCTGCCATTGCGTAGGATTTGCTAGGTCATTAATAGGTATTAATGCAGTCTGTTTAGATATAGCCAACGAGCAGTGAGATTGTTCAGTCTCTTTGAGCACTGCGTAAGATATATAAAGCGTTGATATGCTTTATCTCTGAAACTTTTGCTTTGAATTCAGTTGTTATATTTACAAAGAAGATATTTTTACTCTTAAATATTTTAAAGAGTGATTAAGAGTGATTAAGAGTGATTAACCGGTATTCATAGTTGGATTTTATATTTAACATCGTTTCAAGTTTATCATCAAATAGTGTATAAGCCGTTCTCTTGGTCATAGAACATATAAAGATAAGTTTAAGACAATCTTAAATACAAGATTCGAATGAATACCGGCCAAAAGTTGCAAATAAATAGACAAAATATGCTAGTAATGTTTCACAATAACTTATTTAAAAAAAGAAAATCGTATCAAATGTATGATTCATTACAAGTATATGTATTTAATGAAAAAAAGTAGTAACTCAAAGGAGTAAATTTACCCGCACGTTGGAAATATGGAATAAATAACAATAAATAAAGTACAGAACGTTTAAACGTTTATTTCGAAACCATCTTCAGTTTTGTTTTACATGTCTCATCATAAAAATCATAAAAGTAATAAATAAACTATTAAATTGATATAACTTACAAGTTTATAATTTCATATAAAGTAACTAGAAAAAGATTGTTTATATGAATTGTATATAAAAATATATTTATAATATTATTTTATAAATATGTTATATTTTACAAATTGTTGGACGTTTTACTATACTGTTGTAAAACTAGTTATTTACTATATTACATTAAACGAAGACATGGATAAATAAGTAAATAAATAAATAAACAACGTTGCATAAAATTATTTTTTAAATTATTTTTTTCTAGAAAATAAATTTATTGAAATAATATATACATGTTTATATATATATATATATATATATATATATATATATATGTGTGTGTGTATGTATTGGAAGAACTTTATGTTATGATTATTCAAACAGAGATTATTGTATACATAAAGTATACACTGGAACAAGTTGACTTACACATGTCAAATCCTGACCTTTTGCGTGAGTGACAAAAAAACAATTTCAAAAAAATTCTCTATGTATAATGTTAAACGATATTTTTTTTTTTTTTTAAGTAAAACTCACAATTTTGACCGTCTCTTTGATTGTATTTTTAGAACTTAGATTGTTTTTCGTTGTATTTTGCTGAATCTAGTTGGATCTCGTATGAAGAAAAATGATGATTGGATTTATTGGTATCGATCGTATTATTTTTTTGCGTGTAATCATGTATTTGGAGTTGTTCTAAAAAGAGTTGTTTCATTCACGGAAAGATCTTTAATCTTTGATCTTGGTTGCATTGATTTACCAATTCTCGCGTTGCTTCTAACAAATGAATTTTCTATCACGGAAACTTTCAAGGTATCGTTGTAAATTTTCTTTTGCAACTCATCCTTCGTTATCCCATTATCTGCCGCATATGATTCTGCGTTTTCTTCCGAATCATCTGACGTGTACTTAACAATATCGATTTCAATAAACGTCGAGTTCCTCTCGATACATATTGTTTTAATTTATTGTTATTCATTCGTGCTAAATTTAAGTCCGTTGATGTGTTTTGTTCATAATTTGGCAGTTAAATCGCATCATTATTTTCCGTAATTAAAATTTCTTGAATGGTTTTCTTCGATACTGATGGTAATAACGTAACAGTTTTACTTTGGAGTGCGTTTGATTCTGTTGCGTTTCGATTCAGAACGTTATCCAAAAGAAACGGAATACTCAAATTACGAAGAGAAACATTACTTTTGTAATTTACAGATGTAACTTTGTCAACGGGTATTGTATGTCTAAAAGGCTTTATGGTTATCGGAGTTTCGATCAGGCTTGATATAAAATTACCGCCATTCAAATCAGAAGTATTATAACTAGTATAAACCGGTTGTTGCAAACTACTGTTGACTTTTCTGTCTCGCAATGTCTCTTTGACTTTGTTGTTTCTTAAAATTATATTGCTATATTGATTTTTTGCTTCTAATTCGATTTCCGAATCCGGTACAGGCTCCGCTACACCGATACTACTTACTGGCGTTATATTCACAATTTTGTCGTTATGATGTGATTCGTTATTATTCGCTTCCGTCGTCGATAACAAATTATTAAATTTTTCTTCCACTTTTTGAGTAGTATTTAACTCTCTATAAAAGACATTATCTTCTATCGTGATATTTTTTCTGACTTTTTGAATTATCGAAGTTTCTGAAGTAGAAACCATTCCATTGTTATTATGATTCGTTTTTAACTTGACACTAAACATTTCCAAAGGTAACTGTCCGACTACTTCGATGTCTGGTTTTTTGTTTTCATATGCAGTATCTGGTCTAGATATTGTCAGATCTGATACGATTCTATCTTGTGGAAACTTGGTATTTTCTGTATCAAAAATATTCATAATTTCAAGTCTCGACAAATCTGTGCTAATAGTACTGTGAGTTTGCAGTTTTAGATCATCACTTATTGATGAAGCTGTTTCCTGCGTGCTCAATTCTGTTGTATGATCAATCTCTTTGACGTTATCACGAGGAAACAACTTGAACTGTGTATTAATATATCCTGATACGATTGGTCTCCACGGCGAGATTTCGAAATCAGAATTACGAAAGTCTTCGAAAGTATCTAAAGTACTTTGAGAAGTCGTGCTTTCGAGCGATATGGTTTTTATTTCATTTACTGTTTGTCCGTCTGACATATGATCGCTCAAAGCCATTATTGTGCGTTTTGTCGAAAATTCATTCGTCGGCAAAGGTTCCTCGAGATTAGATATTTCATTTAACGCGGTAGTTTGTTCTTGTATTACTGTCGTTTTACTAATACTTTTTGTTATTATCTCGGTTATTCTTTTATTTTCCTCTGTAACATTAATTTTTGTTGCCGTATAAATGCCTTGTATGATGGGAATGTTACTAAAGTCTATATTGGGCTCAACAGAATCTCTTCTGATTGGTTTTGTTTTCTGTTTTGGAATCGTGATCAAGCTACCGTTTCTATTCGACCGTAAAAGACCGTTTTTAATGATCATGGCGTGTTTTTGTTCTTGTTTTTGAGTTATTGTACTTTCCTGATTTATTCCTAATACAAAAAAAGATAAATGTTTAAAAAGATTGAAGATAATATATCTTTTACTTAAATAACATAAAAGAATGAAATTAATCTTGATTATATATAAACCGTGAATTTTCTTATTGTCGTACAGCACACGTAGAAATGTTAAAAAAAAAAAAAGCAAAACAATATGAGAGACTACTTTAGTTGAGAAATATATATTTTTCTTTGGCTCAGAGAAACATTTCTCGTCTAAATCCAATTGACTCAACTACTTGTTACTTACTTTTTACTGATACAGTCCTCAGATCTATCTCCATGTTTTTGAATAACGATGATATCGAGTATGTCTCTTTAATAATAATATCTTTAATCGTGTCTTCGACGTTTGTGATGGAGCGTGGTATCTTTCTTCGATCAAGATATAATCTGAAGAAAACTTTTACAGTATCGTTTTCAAATTTGTCTACCGTTGCTTGTTTGTAAGATGAACCAAGCACACTTCTTCTAAATAAAAGCTCAAACTAAAAAAATTAAAAAAAATAGAAAAAGTATTCAATTGTTCAACACTTTTCTTATATATTTTATATATAAATATAAACAACTTTGACAAATATTTTATTTACAATATTTTTAAACTTTTGTTCCTTTTCACGGAAAATCATGCTTGTGTTTAATTTCAGCATAGAATTGTATTTTTCCCCTCTCGTTATTCTAAAGTTACACGAAAATCCAACGATAGCTATAATAATAAAAAAAAGAAGAGACATGAAAATATTATATTTATATAAGCGACTTACATGTAATTATACTCAAAATACAGAGTAAGTTAATAAAAATTTATTGACTCATTCTGTCGAGATCAAAAACTCACCATTTTTGGAATCCGTCCGAAAAGCTGAAATATTCAATAAATATAGTAATAATATATTATTTTCAAACATAATAATATAATATATTTATAATAATATAATTTATTACAAGGTTAAACTTATTATAAGTTCCCATTAAAATAGCAAGCTCAAGAAAAAATGAAACTAAGAGAATAAACCAGATCTTCGGGTCAGTTAACTTCTTTATTTTGTATGAACAAACGTTTCGACCCCAAATTTGGGTCTTCTTCAGTGTATAAATAATGAGATTAGGGAAAACTCAGTCCATTCTACATGCGTAACCGTCCTCGTGGTATTAAAGGAACGTCATGTTGAAGTCAGCCCGAAATAATTTCCCGCGATATAATCAGCGTGACGGCCACCGACAGACTCCAGTCAGACTGGACAGCCACTTACTGGAGTAAGTGACGTTGTTGAAGATAACTGACCCGAAGATCTGGTTTATTCTCTTATTGGCCATTCCTTTACTACTGTATTATTTCAAGAGGAAAGATTATTGAAGTTTTAAAAATGAAACATTTTCAACGTACCACCTATCCATAAAACTAATCCGCCAATGGCCATTACTGCGATCAGTATTAACAATGCGGATAAAATTAAAACGGCACTGCCAAATTTCAATGTAGTATTACTCGTTTTGTCCACTGATACCTTGGACAAGATAGATCTGGATGTTAGATAATAATCGTTCTGCAAAAAAAGCATACACAATGTTACTTTACTTCTATAGATTGGCATATTTTTGTTTTATAAGAGCATTATTGACCGTAAATAAAACGAAAATTTCCGAGTATCAAGATGCGAATAATGCGTTCAGTTCTGCTTGACTTACTACGTTGCAGAGGACTATGTAGAAAATTCATAACATGTCAGCTAGCGGTACATGCACGTGTGTACGTACGTATATATTCAAGCATGATTGCGTTCGCGTTAAATTTCAAATGACTGACCTATCGATGTATACTATAAGATAAATAATATTTTGGATCATTTTTATTTATTGTCTAATTTAATGCAGATTTTTTCTACGCAAAATCAAGTATCAATATCTAATGCAAATAAGAAAAAAAGGATATTTAATCAAAAATGCAAAAATATTAGATAGTTTGCTTTTATCATATAAACTATAACAGAGATGAATTACTGCTATATATGTCTCGTCACTCAAATAAAAGGGACATTGGGAATTTATACTTGTTATTTTTGCATCTCTCCTTCAGATAAACAAGATATTTCAAATGTTATATTCCCGACGGAAAGTCGACCATATCGGAAATAGTTACCAGACAGAGAAGAAGTGCAAATAATAAACTGTTACTATAGTTTATATTGCAGGTTGTTACAATTTTATGTACATCTATCGACACTATACTCCTATAATAATATTTGAACATTGGAAAGATGAACAGAAGCAAACAGAAAATTAAGCTATTCTTTTTCGATGCTCTTTATTATTTCTTTCATAGTTTTCAACACAAAGATGAATAATTAGAGTAATTCTCAACAACACTTAAGTGACGTTGTCTAGCATATCTAACTATATGAATCACAAAGCGTGGTAACAGCTTTAATGATTCTTGAAAAAGACTATTAACTCTGTCATTTTACAAAAATTTTTCAACTATAAATAACGACATTTCAGAAATGAGTTAAATCATCGATAATTTACTTGTTGAAGATCAACTCTGCGATAAAAGAATTAAACGAACGGATACACGTCACGGTACATTATATATTATGATGAAAACATGTCTTTTTCTTAGAAAAGAATTTGTGCAAGCTAATAATAAGTTGCAATTTATTTTAAGTTGATACTCATTAGACACAATTTTCATATTCTTAGAAATAATAGCTAGACAAGTATCAATACATACAACTATCTATAAGTATATGCATATGCATGATAATTTGGGTGAAGTCAATGCACGGAGTCTTCGAACAGGTGTTACACGAACAAAGTATAAGAACATGCAACTGTGCAGAGATTCTTCAAGATCGTTATTGCATCTTCATATCTTAGTTTATTATCGAACTTAAAGAATATGTTTCAAGTTTTGTTGTATTTTGTTGATCAACAATCAAAAACAAATTGAACAATATAATTATAAAATATATTTATATTATTTTAGTTAGATAAAGTTTACAATGTTCAATTTGTTTTCACTTTTTGACTCAACTAGCAGTTAAGAGAAATAATAGTGAGTTTGCAGTACTGCAACGGACTGTTTAGAGCCGTTCCAAAGTTTACTTCTATCCAAACGTTGATAAAAACAACAAGTCGCTTTGTTTGTTGTTTTATACACGAGAAGAAAGCAAAATTAAAATTGCTCTTTTATATGCTTCGTCAAATTGACGTTGACATTTTCTAGTGCGTTCACAATATACCGTTAAACAATAATAATACTATAGGAAGTAAATAATAATAATAGTACTTTAGGAAGAGAGAAGTTCATAAGATTTTCAGTCTACTGATACTAGATAGATTAACTGATGGTATCTATACTCGTGATTATATTTTTTCATAACGCGCGCGCATTTGCGATATGCAAATATATCTTAACAATATAGTGGTGCGGAGATCTCATATAATGTGTTCTTTAATTCAGATGTTATTTCTTGCTAGAAAATTCCCATCACTAAACGAGTTTAACTGTAAATGGAAATATACATTATACAAGTATGGGAACTTCCTTTGTTTGTTCTAGAACAACGCAGTTAAATTTTTTATAATTTCTTAGAATCTTACAAAGTTATCAGCAACGTACAAGTGTTGTTGTTCTCCCATTTAAATTTATTTTCAACATTGTGAACGTGAAGAAAGACTAGAGAAAAATTAGGAATTAGTTATACTTTGTTCTTTTGTACGAATATATATATATATATATAGCAAACTGCTATGTAATAATTATATTTCCGCGAAATTTTCTATTTATATTTTGCAATTGGTGTTAAAACTTTCTACCTTTCATGCCGTGCTACTAATTGTTATTTGCATAATTCAACACATAAAACTATATTATTGCGTACCTATATGTTCTCATCATCAAACTTTTAGAAGCTTATCTACAGAGTTTTGCAAAATAGCATAGTGTGAAAAACTTTATCATTGTTTATTATACGGCTCAAAAAATTACTTAATCACGAGCGAAAAATATAGTATGTTAACCTGTTATCTATTAAAGTGTATGCGAGTATAAAAAAAACACAATTAATAAATATTAAACTCACCCGATAAGTGTAAGGACTTGGCCTATAATAACTGCCAGCATTCATCATGGCATGGCTCTTTACGTCGCCGTACATGGTAGCTATTTGCTCAGTAATTTATAATTTTCAAGTTTTTAAATTTTTAATTAATTTTTTTAACAAATTTCAGACATTAATCTTTATGACTAATACATCAAGGATAATGCATCGCGAACGATTGATCGTGTGAAAACATTTTTTGCACTCTTATCGTTGCAACGCTGCTTCTTAATTATCACTTGTGAATTATATAATTAGTTGTTTTTCTTTAAAAATATTTCTTTTTGTAAAGTATCGATTAAAGATTAGACAATAATTGGCTCTTCACGTGGAATGTTCACTTTTTAAGTAGGCACATGCAAGCGAGATAAAAAATTGCACGCTTTCCAAAATTGTAGGTGAAAATATTTAATTTTCAATGTTTTTTGAGAATATTAAGCTAACATAAACATATAGACTCTTCAAGTTGTTAAAAAGAATTATTTGTGCCAGACTTACAAATTGCTAAATGTAATTGAACACTTTTATGCACATATATATATAGTAATGTATAAATAATTATTCTGTCTATTTAGAGAAGACACAAAACCACAAATCATCGCTAAATTATAGAAATATACATTATTTTATATATACTGTTTTTATGCATTATTTTATATATATTCGTTGCGACGATTATTTATATATATATATATATAATCTATACACAAAATCTGTACGCACACACAATGTTTCTCTCAACTAAGAGGCGACCTGAAGACAGACTGAGGAAGCAGAGGAAGACGAGAAAGAAGGTGAAGCGCGAGATGAGGTAGACGCAAGCGACCCCTCCATGTCTCAACTCCGTTATTGTTGCCTACTACTGGCAGCTTGAAATCTTGAGATTTTCTTCACCTATGTTCTTCCCTTCCGCGTATAGTCGCGTATGTGTCGACCAAGCCATCTTACATATACTGTCTTCAGTTTCTTTTCCATTCTGACAGGACATTTTGTTCTCATCTAAGCCGGTATTCACGATAAATTGTCAAATCTTATATTTAAGATTGTCTTATTTAAATTCATCTTCAGATGCTCTGTAACCAATGAGACAGCTCATTGTACATCTCAAGATAAATTTGAGATAATCTTAAATATAAGAATTGACTGTATATTGAATACCGGTCAGAAATTCACGCGACTCTGCAGCAACCATTCAATTCAATTTGAATAATAATGAGTTACACAATAAAAATAGATAAATATATATAGATAAAATAGATAAAAATATATATACATATAATATTACCTATCTAGGGACGCTATGCTCTTGAACGCTATTTATTTAACATAAGTATGAACTTCCCGCTTATCTGATTCTGCTAAACGCAGCCGATAATGCCAAATGCCAGTACATATCTATATATCTATATGTATTTTGTCATGTACTACAATTGGACCGAAGCGTGAAAAGCGCTTGCGCGGCTGTTTTTATACCGGATGTTTATCTACGTTCATTGGAGGGCATTTTTCGATGGCCGTAAGTTTCGTCTTTCCGTGTAGAAAGAAAAAATCATGCATGGAGATTACGAATATAAATAAACTGAGCGCGCGAATTGGCGGTTTTCCGGAGAGTTTCGTAGAAACTACCGCTTGTTTCGCAACCGCAATCACGTTTGCAGAGTTGTCAGAGTTAGATCACTGGTTCGGCGGTACGAACGGTAGTTGAGATTCGCTCCCAAGGTTTCAGTAATAAGAAATGGCTGCTGTTTTGAGAAGAAAATTCCGTATCGTACTGAATACGATTGCCGGCAACGGAAATTTACCGTTTCTTGTGGCCGCACGGTAAGCACGAGTTATCAAACTTACGCCCAAACGAATCGATTATTATTATACACTGACATATGTAAACGATCAACGGAAGCTTCGTACAATTCCACGAAAGCTATAAGTTCGTGAATCGACCACCATAACCAGCCTGTCTATTTGTAGGACCCTGTCAAGGTCATTGGTCCAACAAGACCTCAGTGAGGGATGGATTAGTAAGCTCTTGGTGAGGAAGATTGAACCCACAAAAGAATCTCACTCGCGGATGCTCTCTGACAAGGAGGTTATTTATGCACTGCATACTCACAACATTCGACCTGACTCGATTGACAAATATTTGGCTAATTAGTGAGTCGACACTGTGACCTTGTCTGAGTGCACAATAGTTTGTTGACGTATAAACTAAATGTGATAAAATTACGTTGTTTTCAATCACATTTCTTTTATTTTTATCATTTATATTCATTTCTAATCATAAATATTGAATATTGCAATCTAATACATATTTAAAAGTTTGTGACCAAATAGTATATTCTTTTTTTTTACACCCATTAATAGTTTCAAAAGTAGATCAATGGTTTGATTTTTTACCACAAGTTATTCAAATACCCAAGAATATCTCTTATATTAATGATCTCTCTCATATTAATATCCTACCTCATATTAATATTATGTCCGTTTATTTTTTCTGTGTTATTACAGTGAAGAAAATGTCAATCTTATACATTCAAAAAAGTCTGAATTGAATTGTGAATTAGTTGGCTCTTGGACAGTAGAAGTAGGAGATTTGGATCAAGCTTTACACTTGTGGCAATATACCGGTGGATATGAACGTATAGATCATGCACAAGCTGTATTATCCAAAGATGAAGTACAAAAATTATTTTATTTACTTAAGTAATTTAATGATTATCTTGAAAATATTTACTAAAATAATTATCTCTGTGAATGTTTTATAGGCTTATCAGCGATTACTCAAGGAACGTGGAAATTACTTGAGATCCCGTCATTTGCAGTACCTGTTGGCATTCAGTTATTGGCCACCACTGGAAAAACGAAAAGGCTCTAATAAGTATGAAATACGCAGTTATAGTTTGAAACCAGGTACAATGATAGAATGGGGAAACAATTGGGCAAAAGCTATCAATTACAGACGTAACAATGATGAACCATTTGCTGGTTATTTTTCACAAATTGGTCGATTATACAATGTGCATCATATTTGGTGTAAGTAAACTTGTAAATTGTTTATACATTACATGATTTTTATATATTTGTGTCTTGTTCTTTATATTGTTTTTCCATCTTTAGGTTACAAGGATCTCCAGTCTCGTAAGGAAACTCGCGAAAGTGCGTGGAGATCGCCTGGTTGGGACGAATGTGTCGCTTATACTGTACCTTTAATAAGAGAAATGCATTCGCGAATATTAAATCCAACTTCGTTTTCGCCCACACAATAAAGGTTTTTGTGTGTAAAAATTGAAATGAACGCATTTGTATATTATTGGTTATTTCTTATACATATTATATAATATCTGTATCGTAATATTGTAAAAACACATTTGTTATATGTATACATTGTAGATGTAATTGTATAAACATACGCGCAACACAAAAGCTACAAATATTTGTTGTATTATAACTGACAGGTCATAGTTTGTTACTGACTTGACGCAGTGCAACAAGTGTTATATAAATCTAAATGTTTTTATTATGTGAGGTGAAACATATGTATGTATAAAAGAATATAAAGAAATAGTGTTTATAATTTGCGTTTCTTTTTTATAGTTACTTTTCCTTGTACATGACTTTCAATGATCTTGAATGTAATTGGAAATAAACCCAACAAATATATTACAACTACATATTAAAAACATACAAATATATTAAAACAAATTCCGTAAATTTGACAAAACACCATGTACGTATAATAAACAGCCTACCTCAATTTTTTACAATGTTAATGCGCTTTTAAGATAAGTTTTTTTGCGTATAATTTGTATAGGAGAGAAGCAGTGCTCTACTTCTATTTTATTATAAAATCTTTATAATCTGTTGTAAAAAAGAAGCAATTGATAATCTTCAAAACATAATATCTTCAGGAGTCAAAAGCATGTTTATAATTACAGTGTACATATGATTCATTAATGAATTTATAGCAACCTTAACGAAAAAATGCAAAAGTGCAGTTTTGCAAGTAGACACTGCATAAAAATTTTATTATAAAAAATTTTGAATATTGTTTTTTTTTAATATTATAAAGATATATTTCACAGATTAGGATATTATAAATGTTATGATTAATCTCAAATGTTTGACATATGAGAAACGAGAGAATTTCATACACAGGTTTATAACACCCAATTTACAAAAAAAATGTGTGACAGTATAAAAACATGTGAAGGTATATAAAGTAAAAAATGTTATTAATAGTGTAAATAATAGTTTATAAATAGTGTAAAAATAGTGTAAAATGTAGTTTATAAATAGTGAAAAACAATATTTTTATTATTTGTAAAATAATAAAAATATTAAATATAACAGTATATAAAATATGTTAATAAAAATATAAAATTTGTAATACTCTGCATTAAATACTAACTATTTTAAACAATAGATTAAACACTTTTTTTACGTACATGGAAACTAAACATAGTAAAAATTAGTAAAACTACAAGTAGTTATTGAAGTTTTATTTGGCATTTGCATTTAAAAGATGTTATTTTTCATTTTATACAACATATGCAATACCTTGGTTTCATAAAATTATAGCATGCTTTATTACTTTCTGGTTTTGATGATGAGTCTGAAATATTTTCTACTTTCCATGATACAACAATGATATTTATTCTATATATGATTACGCATTATATTCTTGTTACTTTGCTCATTTTTATCTTGCAGAAGAACCATGACTATTAAAATAAAGTAATTTATCTAATTAAAATCAAAATTTGTACTGAAGTATATATATTTACTTCAGTATTTTAATGTATACAAATACAATGTACTTGTAAGTGGCCGATGGTGAAGAAAAAAGACAAATTATACAAATTGTAGAATTGTAATTATTATAGCAATCTAAAACATATTGCGATGTTATCTGACCACGTAATTTGTATTGTAATACAAATCACCAATATTATAAAATCACGCTTTAAATGGAAGTAAGTGAAGAATGAGCTGGTCAAATAACCACAAGCATACGATACAATGGTATTTGATATGTTATGCCCATGATTAATTGTCTAGCGCTTATCAGTTATCACATTCCAAATTTAACTGATAAAGTTAGCTAAATTGTTTTAGAAAATGTTATAAATCTCTCTGTGTGTACACTAAATACTAAATATCATAATCAAACTTCCATATCGCAATCCTATGTGTGTATGTATATATATATATATATAAATAAAGCGAATAAATATTTACAAAATGCTAGCAAGATCGACAATTATATAATTTCCTAAATTGGATATTCAGCAAGTTATGACAATTACACATATTACGCGATTAAGAATTATTTTCTTTTTTTTGTGTACATACATACAACTTAATTCAGAGACAACTCGTGCTATAATTAAAAGTGCATATAAAACTTAACAATTTCTTTTTATAGAACCTTTATAATAAAGATAAGTTTAAAATCTAAAATTATAATAATATATATATACTTGTGTGTGTATATATATATATATATACACAAGTATGTATATATATATATATATATATATGTGTATGTATATATATACATACACATGTATGTATATATATATATATATACACACACAAGTATATATATATATATAATTAATTACTTATCATATAAGAAAAACTTGTTATATAAATATATGTGAAATTAATCTAACTTCATTTTAGATTACATTTTACATAATATAGAATCCAGTTTCTTAGCACGAACAATCTCTGTTAATTTGTTGCTTGATTATAATTGATCGAATTTCTTCCTTTCTCTATTTCTCTCTCTTTAATAGAAAAAAACCTAAGGAAGAATTTTATAAATATATTTCCATATACACACACACGCACACACATACACATGTGAGGAAATGCCACCTTACTGCCTTTTCTATAATTGTTGCATTTCGATTATTTACTATGTGTATATTTAGACCTTGTATAAATAAAGAGAATTTCACTGTTGATTGTGACAGTTTTCCGTTATATTTATAATTGAAACGTATATGACCATGATACCAATTGTAATGTGTTGTTCATGTTTCACTACAATCACTTGTATCGCTACAATCAAACATACTCTACTCATTTGATAAGTTTCACTCTTACACGTCAGAAATTTATCTTTACAAAGAACATTTTAATTAGGTATTTAGTATCCCAGACTAATGTATCTAGAAAGATACCAATTCTACATGTAAATATAAGTCAAAACAATGTATTCTATATTTTTAATATCTTTTCAGTTATATCAATTTGAGAACTCTGACTCACAATCAGTAAAACATGTGTCGTATTGTCATTAATAATGTAAATAATGAAATATATACATTGTATTATTCAATATTGTTCTAAAGAAACTTTTGTATCTTTTAATTTTATTTAAACACATAATTTGTAATTTCTAACTTTGTGGAATAAAGTGCAGAATATAATTTTTGTTACAATTTTGTCTGTTCCATAGTTACTTTTTTCTCTTTTAAGTCTCTATGTAAGTTATATTTTGATATATAAGAAGTTTCAAATCTATAAGCATAAAGTTAAATTAAAGTGTATGGAGAACAGCATTTTTTTGTACTAATAATAAAGTATTCAATAATTAATATGAACATTTAATTGTCTCTGTCACAACGCTTACAAATATTTCATGGTAACTTACTGTCCTCAATATATTAGAAAGAAATTTATGTTGCTTTAGATTAGTAAACTTTACATAAACTCTCACAATAACAATAAGACACATGTTTTATACATTAAACTTATTGACATTTGGAAATTCAAAACTACTGAACTTGTTGAATATATTATTTAAATATTAACTACATGGTAGTAGCACCTCTTTACGAGTGTTTGGGATTAGTGGAAATATATACACTGTATTAAAAATTTTTACTTTAATATAATAATAATTTTTCAACAAAATATGTTTTTTTCTGTTGTTATAGAAAAATTCTAATGTAACAGAACAAAACGTAACGTTATTAAAAAGAACAACAGTCGCAATCATTTGAATTTAAGTATCATATGTATAATGGGTTTTATGATATATATATATATATGTGTGTGTGTGTGTGTGTGTGTGCGCGCGCGCCCGCGCGCGCGTGTATCATAAATTTTTATTAATATAACAAAAGTTGAAAAAATTTATATGAAAAAATTAATAAATGAGAAGAAAAACAAAATATGTATATATATTTTGATGTAAAAGTACAACATTGGGATGTGTACTAGATGAAATTTTATAATAAAATTACAAACATTATATGCCTGATGCAACTAGATTAAGTATATTACAAACTTTTGTTAAAAAGAGAGATGCCTTTGCAAAATGAAATAATCGCAATATGTGAAAAAAATATAACAATTTGAAAAGTTTTGATTTGATATACATGTTCTGCATCAAACATATAAAACTAAATAATTATTAGTAGAGTTAAAAGTATAAAGAGATTTAACAAATGACATCAATTTATCTTATATTTAATATTTGTGTCTTGAAATGATAAATTTGTAGTGATGAACCTAATTTTGCAACTTTGTTATTTAATAATCTATAAATAAAATAGAAAAGTGTAAAAGTGTATGAAATATAAAATAACTAGAGCTTTATAATAGAAATGAACTTATTAATATAATGCAGAAGATATTCAAATAAACAATATAATAATCTTAAGATCTCATTATATACACATATATAGAAAGAATATTTAAATTCTTTCCTATCCAATTTATAATAAAAAGAAAGTAATATGTATTTTAAATAAGTTGTTTGTACGCACTTTTTATTTTTTGTGAAAGCTACTTTATCCAAACTTGTATAACCTATACATAAAACTATTAAACATTAGCATATGTATAAGATACTATTGATGTTTACAGAATCATATTGTTAACATGATTCAAGGTAAAAACCTTGAAAGGAATTGAAAAGTGAATACTAATTGTATATAATTCAACAATCATTTTATTATCAATGTAACCTTTGATATCAATATATTATAAAATGAAAATATAATGTAATAAAACTCTGTTTTTGGAGATAACTACATTAAGCAAAATGCAATTTTGTATGTGATTAATAATGCAGTGTGAGTGTGTGTGTATACACACATACACATACATATATACATACATACACATGTAAAAAAAAGATAGTTATAAGTGAAAGTTATTAGAATACTTTTTCTACATTCGAGTAGTTTATGTATTACTTTAAATTAAACATACTCAAACTGGTTTAAAATATATAAGAACAATGTAACTAACGCACCCGATGCTGGATTACGAAGAATTAATTTAAAATTCATTACGAAAACAATATGTATACATATATATATATATACACACACACGTACGTGCGCGCGCGCGCACACACACACACACACACACACACACACACACACACATATATATATATATATATATAAAATATTAGTTTTTGCGCAGTTGTCAGGAATTTTGGAGTTCACACTGACAATACCAAGAACGGCAAAATTATCTCCAGGCAACCTACGATGCAGTCAAGGCTAAATCGCGAGAAACAGCGAAAAAGAGAGCGTACTTATAGTACAATAAGTAAATAAGACAAATAGTCTTGGTCCAGTTAACTAATGATGATGATAGCTCACTGGACAAAGTACCTTTAAAAACAAAAATTTTTTTACTTTACAACGAAAACTGCAATGATGTATTTAGATAGAAGAAACGCCGAATCCTCTAAGATTAAACAACGTCGAGTTCCGAACGAAATATGGTGAACCCACTGACAACTGAGCGGTTACTACTGTATTATGTACTGCGATAAAAAAACCCGTTAGAATACAAAAATAATTTCAGGTTTATATCAACTCTTAAAACTGAAAGATAAATAAAGAAAAAAAATACGAGTACGTACATTTTTATCCGAATATCTCAGAATTCTTGTACTGTTATTTTGTTATACATTTGCGATATAGTAACAAACAAATGTCTAAAGTTTTTCTGTAGTGTGTACAAAATCTTTTTATTAGCTATATTAATGTTTTCTGGTCTATAAATTTTAAATTTTATTAGATATTGGAAATGAGATTAATGTTTTAAAGTCTTTTTATCTCTATATGCATCTTTCGAAATATTTTTAGTTATGACTAATAAATATTACAATGTTGCAAAAAGCATCTAAATTCTTCTTCAATATGAAGCGCACGCTCTCTCTCGCTTTTTTTCTCTCTCTCCCGTGGTGAAGTATATTAATATTCTTGACAATTAAAAAATATGAAGTTATGATAATTTCAGTCCAATACACATTCCCAAGTTTAACTTCAAACTTCTCAGATTTGGGTTAACGCATGCAACGAGTAAACCGTTTTATTACATATGTAAGTCATCAAATTATACGGTAAACTCGTCATGTACTCATTACAGCGCGCGCACGCACGCACGCACACACCATATACACGTCTATATGTATGTGTGTGTGCATTTATATATATATATATATATATAAATATATAAATATATATATATAAATATATATATATATATATATATATATATATATATATATATATATATATAT